>JAZGTQ010000229.1:0-261522 GCA_037953605.1 Necrosyrtes monachus | reverse complement strand
CCCTGGCGGAGTCCACAGAGCCCTGGCCGAGTCCACAGAGCCCTGGCCGAGTCCACAGAGCCCTGGCAGAGTCCACAGAGCCCTGGCGGAGTCCACAGAGCCCTGGCGGAGTCCACAGAGCCCTGGCAGAGTCCACAGAGCCCTGGCGGAGTCCACAGAGCCCTGGCCGAGTTCACAGAGCCCTGGCGGAGTCCACAGAGCCCTGGCGGAGTCCACAGAGCCCTGGCCGAGTCCACAGAGCCCTGGCCACATCCACAGAGCCCTGGCAGAGTCCACAAAGCACTGGCCGAGTCCACAGAGCCCTGGCCGAGTTCACAGAGCCCTGGCCGAGTCCACAGAGCCCTGGCGGAGTCCACAGAGCCCTGGCCGAGTTCACAGAGCCCTGGCGGAGTCCACAGAGCCCTGGCCGAGTCCACAGAGCCCTGGCCACATCCACAGAGCCCTGGCCGAGTCCACAGAGCACTGGCCGAGTCCACAGAGCCCTGGTGGAGTCCACAGAGCCCTGGCCGAGTCCACAGAGCCCTGGCAGAGTCCACAGAGCCCTGGCCGAGTTCACAGAGCCCTGGCCCAGTCCACAGAGCCCTGGCAGAGTCCACAGAGCCCTGGCCGATTTCACAGAGACCTGGCGGAGTCCACAGAGCCCTGGCAGAGTCCACAGAGCCCTGGCAGAGTCCACAGAGCCCTGGCCACATCCACAGAGCCCTGGCCGAGTCCACAGAGCCCTGGCCGAGTCCACAGAGCCCTGGCCACATCCACAGAGCCCTGGCGGAGTCCACAGAGCCCTGGCCGAGTCCACAGAGCCCTGGCCGAGTTCACAGAGCCCTGGCCGAGTCCACAGAGCCCTGGCCGAGTCCACAGAGCCCTGGCCGAGTCCACAGAGCCCTGGCCACGTCCACAGAGCCCTGGCAGAGTCCACAGAGCCCTGGCCACGTCCACAGAGCCCTGGCAGAGTCCACAGAGCCCTGGCGGAGTCCACAGAGCCCTGGCCGAGTCCACAGAGCCCTGGCCGAGTTCACAGAGCCCTGGCAGAGTCCACAGAGCCCTGGCAGAGTTCACAGAGCCCTGGCGGAGTCCACAGAGCCCTGGCCGAGTCCACAGAGCCCTGGCCGACTCCACAGAGCCCTGGCCGACTCCACAGAGCCCTGGCCGACTCCACAGAGCCCTGGCCGAGTTCACAAAGCCCTGGCGGAGTCCACTGAGCCCTGGCAGAGTCCACAGAGCCCTGGCCACATCCACAGAGCCCTGGCGGAGTCCACAGAGCCCTGGCCGAGTCCACAGAGCCCTGGCGGAGTCCACAGAGCCCTGGCAGGGTTCACAGAGCCCTGGCGGAGTCCACAGAGCCCTGGCCGAGTCCACAGAGCCCTGGCCGAGACCACAGAGCCCTGGCCGAGTCCACAGAGCCCTGGCCACTTCCACAGAGCCCTGGCGGAGTCCACAGAGCCCTGGCCGAGTCCACAGAGCCCTGGCCATTTCCACAGAGCCCTGGCCGAGTTCACAGAGCCCTTGCGGAGTCCACAGAGCCCTGGCCGAGTTCACAGAGCCCTGGCAGAGTCCACAGAGCCCTGGCCGAGTCCACAGAGCCCTGGCGGAGTTCACAGAGCCCTGGCAGAGTCCACAGAGCCCTGGCCGAGTCCACAGAGCCCTGGCTGAGTCCACAGAGCCCTGGCAGAGTCCACAGAGCCCTGGCCACATCCACAGAGCCCTGGCGGAGTCCACAGAGCCCTGGCCGAGTCCACAGAGCCCTGGCCGAGTCCACAGAGCCCTGGCGGAGTCCACAGAGCCCTGGCCGAGTTCACAGAGCCCTGGCCGAGTTCACAGAGCCCTGGCCGAGTTCACAGAGCCCTGGCGGAGTCCACAGAGCCCTGGCCGAGTCCACAGAGCCCTGGCCGAGTCCACAGAGCCCTGGCAGAGTTCACAGAGCCCTGGCAGAGTCCACAGAGCCCTGGCCGAGTCCACAGAGCCCTGGCCGAGTCCACAGAGCCCTGGCCACATCCACAGAGCCTTGGCGGAGTCCACAGAGCCCTGGCCGAGTCCACAGAGCCCTGGCGGAGTCCACAGAGCCCTGGCCGAGTCCACAGAGCCCTGGCGGAGTTCACAGAGCCCTGGCGGAGTCCACAGAGCCCTGGCGGAGTCGACAGAGCCCTGGCCGAGTCCACAGAGCCCTGGCCGAGTCCACAGAGCCCTGGCCGAGTTCACAGAGCCCTGGCAGAGTCCACAGAGCCCTGGCAGAGTCCACAGAGCCCTGGCCACATCCACAGAGCCTTGGCGGAGTCCACAGAGCCCTGGCCGAGTCCACAGAGCCCTGGCGGAGTCCACAGAGCCCTGGCCGAGTCCACAGAGCCCTGGCGGAGTCCACAGAGCCCTGGCCGAGTTCACAGAGCCCTGGCCGAGTTCACAGAGCCCTGGCCACATCCACAGAGCCCTGGCCGAGTCCACAGAGCCCTGGCCGAGTCCACAGAGCCCTGGCGGAGTCCACAGAGCCCTGGCGGAGTTCACAGAGCCCTGGCGGAGTCCACTGAGCCCTGGCGGAGTCCACTGAGCCCTGGCCACATCCACAGAGCCCTGGCGGAGTCCACAGAGCCCTGGCCGAGTCCACAGAGCCCTGGCCGAGTTCACAGAGCCCTGGCGGAGTCCACAGAGCCCTGGCGGAGTCCACAGAGCCCTGGCCGAGTTCACAGAGCCCTGGCAGAGTCCACAGAGCCCTGGCCGAGTCCACAGAGCTCTGTCCGAGTTCACAGAGCCCTGGCCGAGTTCACAGAGCCCTGGCCACATCCACAGAGCCCTGGCGGAGTCCACAGAGCCCTGGCAGAGTCCACAGAGCCCTGGCAGAGTCCACAGAGCCCTGGCCGAGTCCACAGAGCCCTGGCCGAGTCCACTGAGCCCTGGCAGAGTCCACAGAGCACTGGTCACTTCCACAGAGTCCTGGCGGAGTCCACAGAGCCCTGGCGGAGTCCACAGAGCCCTGGCCGAGTCCACAGAGCCCTGGCCGAGTTCACAGAGCCCTGGCCGAGTCCACAGAGCCCTGGCCGAGTTCACAGAGCCCTGGCGGAGTCCACAGAGCCCTGGCCGAGTTCACAGAGCCCTGGCGGAGTCCACAGAGCCCTGGCCGAGTCCACAGAGCCCTGGCCGAGTTCACAGAGCCCTGGCCGAGTCCAAAGAGCCCTGGCCGAGTCCACAGAGCCCTGGCCGAGTTCACAGAGCCCTGGCCGAGTCCACAGAGCCCTGGCGGAGTCCACAGAGCCCTTGCCGAGTTCACAGAGCCCTGGCAGAGTCCACAGAGCCCTGGCGGAGTCCACAGAGCCCTGGCCGAGTTCACAGAGCCCTGGCAGAGTCCACAGAGCCCTGGCGGAGTCCACAGAGCCCTGGCCGAGTCCACAGAGCCCTGGGCGAGTTCACAGAGCCCTGGCCACTTCCACAGAGCCCTGGCGGAGTCCACAGAGCCCTGGCCGAGTCCACAGAGCCCTGGCCGAGTCCACAGAGCCCTGGCAGAGTCCACAGAGCCCTGGCCACATCCACAGAGCCCTGGCGGAGTCCACAGAGCCCTGGCAGAGTTCACAGAGCCCTGGCAGAGTCCACAGAGCCCTGGCCGAGTTCACAGAGCCCTGGCAGAGTCCACAGAGCCCTGGCCGAGTCCACAGAGCCCTGGCAGAGTTCACAGAGCCCTGGCCGAGTTCACAGAGCCCTGGCCGAGTCCACAGAGCCCTGGCCGAGTCCACAGAGCCCTGGCAGAGTTCACAGAGCCCTGGCCGAGTTCACAGAGCCCTGGCGGAGTCCACAGAGCCCTGGCCGTGTCCACAGAGCCCTGGCCGAGTCCACAGAGCCCTGGCCGAGTCCACAGAGCCCTGGCAGAGTTCACAGAGCCCTGGCGGAGTCCACAGAGCCCTGGCCGAGTTCACAGAGCCCTGGCCGAGTCCACAGAGCCCTGGCGGAGTCCACAGAGCCCTGGCGGAGTTCACAGAGCCCTGGCGGAGTCCACTGAGCCCTGGCGGAGTCCACTGAGCCCTGGCCACATCCACAGAGCCCTGGCCGAGTCCACAGAGCCCTGGCCGAGTCCACAGAGCCCTGGCCGAGTCCACAGAGCCCTGGCGGAGTCCACAGAGCTCTGTCCGAGTTCACAGAGCCCTGGCCGAGTTCACAGAGCCCTGGCCACATCCACAGAGCCCTGGCCGAGTCCACAGAGCCCTGGCCGAGTTCACAGAGCCCTGGCCGAGTCCACAGAGCCCTGGCCGAGTCCACAGAGCCCTGGCGGAGTTCACAGAGCCCTGGCGGAGTCCACTGAGCCCTGGCGGAGTCCACAGAGCCCTGGCCACATCCACAGAGCCCTGGCCGAGTCCACAGAGCCCTGGCCGAGTCCACAGAGCCCTGGCCGAGTTCACAGAGCCCTGGCCGAGTCCACAGAGCCCTGGCCGAGTTCACAGAGCCCTGGCCACATCCACAGAGCCCTGGCGGAGTCCACAGAGCCCTGGCAGAGTCCACAGAGCCCTGGCCGAGTTCACAGAGCCCTGGCAGAGTCCACAGAGCCCTGGCCGAGTCCACAGAGCCCTGGCAGAGTCCACAGAGCCCTGGCCGAGTCCACAGAGCCCTGGCGGAGTCCACAGAGCCGTGGCCGAGTCCACAGAGCCCTGGCCGAGTCCACAGAGCCCTGGCCGAGTTCACAGAGCCCTGGCGGAGTCCACAGAGCCCTGGCCGTGTCCACAGAGCCCTGGCCGAGTCCACAGAGCCCTGGCCGAGTCCACAGAGCCCTGGCAGAGTTCACAGAGCCCTGGCGGAGTCCACAGAGCCCTGGCCGAGTTCACAGAGCCCTGGCCGAGTCCACAGAGCCCTGGCGGAGTCCACAGAGCCCTGGCGGAGTTCACAGAGCCCTGGCGGAGTCCACTGAGCCCTGGCGGAGTCCACTGAGCCCTGGCCACATCCACAGAGCCCTGGCGGAGTCCACAGAGCCCTGGCCGAGTCCACAGAGCCCTGGCCGAGTTCACAGAGCCCTGGCCGAGTCCACAGAGCCCTGGCCGAGTTCACAGAGCCCTGGCAGATTCCACAGAGCCCTGGCGGAGTCCACAGAGCCCTGGCCGAGTTCACAGAGCCCTGGTGGAGTCCACAGAGCCCTGGCCGAGTCCACAGAGCCCTGGCAGAGTCCACAGAGCCCTGGCCACATCCACAGAGCCCTGGCCGAGTCCACAGAGCCCTGGCCGAGACCACAGAGCCCTGGCAGAGTCCACAGAGCCCTGGCCACATCCACAGAGCCCTGGCGGAGTCCACAGAGCTCTGGCCGAGTCCACAGAGCCCTGGCCGAGTCCACAGAGCCCTGGCCGAGTTCACAGAGCCCTGGCAGAGTCCACAGAGCCCTGGCCACATCCACAGAGCCCTGGCGGAGTCCACAGAGCCCTGGCCGAGTCCACAGAGCCCTGGCCGAGTCCACAGAGCCCTGGCCACTTCCACAGAGCCCTGGCGGAGTCCACAGAGCCCTGGCGGAGTCCACAGAGCCCTGGCCGAGTTCACAGAGCCCTGGCAGAGTCCACAGAGCCCTGGCGGAGTCCACAGAGCCCTGGCCGAGTCCACAGAGCCCTGGCCGAGTCCACAGAGCCCTGGCAGAGTCCACAGAGCCCTGGGCGAGTTCACAGAGCTCTGGCAGAGTCCACAGAGCCCTGGCCGAGTCCACAGAGCCCTGGCCACATCCACAGAGCCCTGGCCGAGTCCACAGAGCACTGGCCGAGTCCACAGAGCCCTGGCCGAGTCCACAGAGCCCTGGCCGAGTCCACAGAGCCCTGGCCACATCCACAGAGCCCTGGCCGAATCCACAGAGCCCTGGCCGAGACCACAGAGCCCTGGCCGAGTCCACAGAGCCCTGGCCGAGTCCACAGAGCCCTGGCCACATCCACAGAGCACTGGCCGAGTCCACAGAGCCCTGGCCGAGTCCACAGAGCCCTGGCGGAGTCCACAGAGCCCTGGCCGAGTCCACAGAGCCCTGGCCACGTCCACAGAGCCCTGGCCGAGTTCACAGAGCCCTGGCGGAGTCCACAGAGCCCTGGCGGAGTCCACAGAGCCCTGGCCGAGTCCACAGAGCCCTGGCCGAGTCCACAGAACCCTGGCCGAGTCCACAGAGTCCTGGCGGAGTCCACAGAGCCCTGGCGGAGTCCACAGAGCCCTGGCCGAGTCCACAGAGCCCTGGCGGAGTCCACAGAGCCCTGGCCGAGTTCACAGAGCCCTGGCGGAGTCCACAGAGCCCTGGCCGAGTTCACAGAGCCCTGGCCGAGTCCACAGAGCCCTGGCCGAGTTCACAGAGCCAAGGCCGAGTCCACAGAGCCCTGGCCGAGTTCACAGAGCCCTGGCGGAGTCCACAGAGCCCTGGCCGAGTCCACAGAGCCCTGGCCACATCCACAGAGCCCTGGCGGAGTCCACAGAGCCCTGGCCGAGTCCACAGAGCCCTGGCCGAGTCCACAGAGCCCTGGCGGAATCCACAGAGCCCTGGCCGAGTTCACAGAGCCCTGGCAGAGTCCACAGAGCCCTGGCGGAGTCCACAGAGCCCTGGCCGAGTCCACAGAGCCCTGGCGGAGTCCACAGAGCCCTGGCCGAGTTCACAGAGCCCTGGCCGAGTCCACAGAGCCCTGGCCGAGTCCACAGAGCCCTGGCCGAGTCCACAGAGCCCTGGCGGAGTCCACAGAGCCCTGGCAGAGTCCACAGAGCCCTGGCAGAGTCCACAGAGCCCTGGCCACATCCACAGAGCCCTGGCGGAGTCCACAGAGCCCTGGCCGAGTCCACAGAGCCCTGGCCGAGTCCACAGAGCCCTGGCCACATCCACAGAGCCCTGGCGGAGTCCACAGAGCCCTGGCCGAGTCCACAGAGCCCTGGCCGAGTTCACAGAGCCCTGGCCGAGTCCACAGAGCCCTGGCCGAGTCCACAGAGCCCTGGCCGAGTTCACAGAGCCCTGGCGGAGTCCACAGAGCCCTGGCCGAGTTCACAGAGCCCTGGTGGAGTCCACAGAGCCCTGGCCGAGTCCACAGAGCCCTGGCAGAGTCCACAGAGCCCTGGCCGAGTTCACAGAGCCCTGGCCCAGTCCACAGAGCCCTGGCAGAGTCCACAGAGCCCTGGCCGATTTCACAGAGACCTGGCGGAGTCCACAGAGCCCTGGCAGAGTCCACAGAGCCCTGGCGGAGTCCACAGAGCCCTGGCAGAGTCCACAGAGCCCTGGCCACATCCACAGAGCCCTGGCCGAGTCCACAGAGCCCTGGCCGAGTCCACAGAGCCCTGGCCGAGTCCACAGAGCCCTGGCCACATCCACAGAGCCCTGGCGGAGGCCACAGAGCCCTGGCCGAGTCCACAGAGCCCTGGCCGAGTTCACAGAGCCCTGGTGGAGTCCACAGAGCCCTGGCCGAGTCCACAGAGCCCTGGCAGAGTCCACAGAGCCCTGGCCGAGTTCACAGAGCCCTGGCCCAGTCCACAGAGCCCTGGCAGAGTCCACAGAGCCCTGGCCGATTTCACAGAGACCTGGCGGAGTCCACAGAGCCCTGGCAGAGTCCACAGAGCCCTGGCGGAGTCCACAGAGCCCTGGCCGAGTCCACAGAGCCCTGGCCACATCCACAGAGCCCTGGCGGAGTCCACAGAGCTCTGGCCGAGTCCACAGAGCCCTGGCCGAGTTCACAGAGCCCTGGCAGAGTCCACAGAGCCCTGGCGGAGTCCACAGAGCCCTGGCGGAGTCCACAGAGCCCTGGCCGAGTCCACAGAGCCCTGGCCACTTCCACAGAGCCCTGGCGGAGTCCACAGAGCCCTGGCAGAGTCCACAGAGCCCTGGCCGAGTTCACAGAGCCCTGGCAGAGTCCACAGAGCCCTGGCGGAGTCCACAGAGCCCTGGCCGAGTCCACAGAGCCCTGGCAGAGTCCACAGAGCCCTGGCAGAGTCCACAGAGCCCTGGCCGAGTTCACAGAGCCCTGGCGGAGTCCACAGAGCCCTGGCCGAGTCCACAGAGCCCTGGCCGAGTCCACAGAGCCCTGGCCACATCCACAGAGCCCTGGCCGAGTCCACAGAGCCCTGGCCGAGTCCACAGAGCCCTGACCACATCCACAGAGCCTTGGCGGACTCCACAGAGCCCTGGCGGAGTCCACAGAGCCCTGGCAGAGTCCACAGAGCCCTGGCTGAGTCCACAGAGCCCTGGCCGAGTCCACAGAGCCCTGGCCGAGTTCACAGAGCCCTGGCCGAGTCCACAGAGCCCTGGCGGAGTTCACAGAGCCCTGGCCGAGTCCACAGAGCCCCGGCGGAGTCCACAGAGCCCTGGCGGAGTCCACAGAGCCCTGGCCGAGTCCACAGAGCCCTGGCCGAGTTCACAGAGCCCTGGCCGAGTCCACAGAGCCCTGGCGGAGTGCACAGAGCCCTGGCGGTGTGCACAGAGCCCTGGCGGAGTCCACAGAGCCCTGGCCGAGTCCACAGAGCCCTGGCAGAGTCCACAGAGCCCTGGCGGAGTCCACAGAGCCCTGGCAGAGTCCACAGAGCCCTGGCGGAGTCCACAGAGCCCTGGCCGAGTCCACAGAGCCCTGGAAGAGTCCACAGAACCCTGGCAGAGTCCACAGAGCCCTGGCCGAGTCCACAGAGCCCTGGCCGAGTCCACAGAGCCCTGGCCGAGTCCACAGAGCCCTGGCCGACTCCACAGAGCCCTGGCCGAGTTCACAGAGCCCTGGCAGAGTCCACAGAGCCCTGGCCAAGTCCACAGAGCCCTGGCTGAGTCCACAGAGCCCTGGCCGAGTCCACAGAGCCCTGGCCGAGTCCACAGAGCCCTGGCGGAGTCCACAGAGCCCTGGCCACTTCCACAGAGCCCTGGCAGAGTCCACAGAGCCCTGGCCACTTCCACAGAGCCCTGGCCGAGTCCACAGAGCCCTGGCCGAGTCCACAGAGCCCTAGCGGAGTCCACAGAGCCCTGGCCGAGTCCACAGAGCCCTGGCCGAGTCCACAGAGCCCTGGCAGAGTCCACAGAGCCCTGGCGGAGTCCACAGAGCCCTGGCCGAGTCCACAGAGCCCTGGCCGAGTTCACAGAGCCCTGGCCGAGTCCACAGAGCCCTGGCAGAGTCCACAGAGCCCTGGCCACATCCACAGAGCCCTGTCGGAGTCCACAGAGCCCTGGCCGAGTCCACAGAGCCCTGGCCGAGTCCACAGAGCCCTGGCCGAGTCCACAGAGCCCTGGCAGAGTCCACAGAGCCCTGGCGGAGTCCACAGAGCCCTGGCCGAGTCCACAGAGCCCTGGCCGAGTTCACAGAGCCCTGGCAACTTCCACAGAGCCCTGGCGGAGTCCACAGAGCCCTGGCCGAGTCCACAGAGCCCTGGCCGAGTCCACAGAGCCCTGGCAGAGTCCACAGAGCCCTGGCGGAGTCCACAGAGCCCTGGCGGAGTCCACAGAGCCCTGGCAGAGTCCACAGAGCCCTGGCGGAGTCCACAGAGCCCTGGCCGAGTTCACAGAGCCCTGGCGGAGTCCACAGAGCCCTGGCGGAGTCCACAGAGCCCTGGCCGAGTCCACAGAGCCCTGGCCACATCCACAGAGCCCTGGCAGAGTCCACAGAGCACTGGCCGAGTCCACAGAGCCCTGGCCGAGTTCACAGAGCCCTGGCCGAGTCCACAGAGCCCTGGCGGAGTCCACAGAGCCCTGGCCGAGTTCACAGAGCCCTGGCGGAGTCCACAGAGCCCTGGCCGAGTCCACAGAGCCCTGGCCACATCCACAGAGCCCTGGCCGAGTCCACAGAGCACTGGCCGAGTCCACAGAGCCCTGGCCGAGTTCACAGAGCCCTGGCCGAGTCCACAGAGCCCTGGCAGAGTCCACAGAGCCCTGGCCGAGTTCACAGAGCCCTGGCGGAGTCCACAGAGCCCTGGCCGAGTTCACAGAGCCCTGGTGGAGTCCACAGAGCCCTGGCCGAGTCCACAGAGCCCTGGCAGAGTCCACAGAGCCCTGGCCGAGTTCACAGAGCCCTGGCCCAGTCCACAGAGCCCTGGCAGAGTCCACAGAGCCCTGGCCGATTTCACAGAGACCTGGCGGAGTCCACAGAGCCCTGGCAGAGTCCACAGAGCCCTGGCAGAGTCCACAGAGCCCTGGCCACATCCACAGAGCCCTGGCCGAGTCCACAGAGCCCTGGCCGAGTCCACAGAGCCCTGGCCACATCCACAGAGCCCTGGCGGAGTCCACAGAGCCCTGGCCGAGTCCACAGAGCCCTGGCCGAGTCCACAGAGCCCTGGCCGAGTCCACAGAGCCCTGGCCGAGTCCACAGAGCCCTGGCCGAGTCCACAGAGCCCTGGCCGAGTCCACAGAGCCCTGGCCGACGTCCACAGAGCCCTGGCCACGTCCACAGAGCCCTGGCAGAGTCCACAGAGCCCTGGCCACGTCCACAGAGCCCTGGCAGAGTCCACAGAGCCCTGGCCGAGTCCACAGAGCCCTGGCCGAGTTCACAGAGCCCTGGCAGAGTCCACAGAGCCCTGGCAGAGTTCACAGAGCCCTGGCGGAGTCCACAGAGCCCTGGCCGAGTCCACAGAGCCCTGGCCGACTCCACAGAGCCCTGGCCGACTCCACAGAGCCCTGGCCGACTCCACAGAGCCCTGGCCGAGTTCACAAAGCCCTGGCGGAGTCCACTGAGCCCTGGCAGAGTCCACAGAGCCCTGGCCACATCCACAGAGCCCTGGCGGAGTCCACAGAGCCCTGGCCGAGTCCACAGAGCCCTGGCGGAGTCCACAGAGCCCTGGCAGGGTTCACAGAGCCCTGGCGGAGTCCACAGAGCCCTGGCCGAGTCCACAGAGCCCTGGCCGAGACCACAGAGCCCTGGCCGAGTCCACAGAGCCCTGGCCACTTCCACAGAGCCCTGGCGGAGTCCACAGAGCCCTGGCCGAGTCCACAGAGCCCTGGCCATTTCCACAGAGCCCTGGCCGAGTTCACAGAGCCCTTGCGGAGTCCACAGAGCCCTGGCCGAGTTCACAGAGCCCTGGCAGAGTCCACAGAGCCCTGGCCGAGTCCACAGAGCCCTGGCGGAGTTCACAGAGCCCTGGCAGAGTCCACAGAGCCCTGGCCGAGTCCACAGAGCCCTGGCTGAGTCCACAGAGCCCTGGCAGAGTCCACAGAGCCCTGGCCACATCCACAGAGCCCTGGCGGAGTCCACAGAGCCCTGGCCGAGTCCACAGAGCCCTGGCCGAGTCCACAGAGCCCTGGCCGAGTCCACAGAGCCCTGGCGGAGTCCACAGAGCCCTGGCCGAGTTCACAGAGCCCTGGCCGAGTTCACAGAGCCCTGGCGGAGTCCACAGAGCCCTGGCCGAGTCCACAGAGCCCTGGCCGAGTCCACAGAGCCCTGGCAGAGTTCACAGAGCCCTGGCCGAGTTCACAGAGCCCTGGCCGAGTCCACAGAGCCCTGGCCGAGTCCACAGAGCCCTGGCCACATCCACAGAGCCTTGGCGGAGTCCACAGAGCCCTGGCACGAGTCCACAGAGCCCTGGCGGAGTCCACAGAGCCCTGGCCGAGTCCACAGAGCCCTGGCGGAGTTCACAGAGCCCTGGCGGAGTCCACAGAGCCCTGGCGGAGTCGACAGAGCCCTGGCCGAGTCCACAGAGCCCTGGCCGAGTCCACAGAGCCCTGGCCGAGTCCACAGAGCCCTGGCAGAGTCCACAGAGCCCTGGCCACATCCACAGAGCCTTGGCGGAGTCCACAGAGCCCTGGCCGAGTCCACAGAGCCCTGGCGGAGTCCACAGAGCCCTGGCCGAGTCCACAGAGCCCTGGCGGAGTCCACAGAGCCCTGGCCGAGTTCACAGAGCCCTGGCCGAGTTCACAGAGCCCTGGCCACATCCACAGAGCCCTGGCCGAGTTCACAGAGCCCTGGCCGAGTCCACAGAGCCCTGGCGGAGTCCACAGAGCCCTGGCGGAGTTCACAGAGCCCTGGCGGAGTCCACTGAGCCCTGGCGGAGTCCACTGAGCCCTGGCCACATCCACAGAGCCCTGGCGGAGTCCACAGAGCCCTGGCCGAGTCCACAGAGCCCTGGCCGAGTTCACAGAGCCCTGGCGGAGTCCACAGAGCCCTGGCGGAGTCCACAGAGCCCTGGCCGAGTTCACAGAGCCCTGGCAGAGTCCACAGAGCCCTGGCCGAGTCCACAGAGCTCTGTCCGAGTTCACAGAGCCCTGGCCGAGTTCACAGAGCCCTGGCCACATCCACAGAGCCCTGGCGGAGTCCACAGAGCCCTGGCAGAGTCCACAGAGCCCTGGCAGAGTCCACAGAGCCCTGGCCGAGTCCACAGAGCCCTGGCCGAGTCCACTGAGCCCTGGCAGAGTCCACAGAGCACTGGTCACTTCCACAGAGTCCTGGCGGAGTACACAGAGCCCTGGCGGAGTACACAGAGCCCTGGCCGAGTCCACAGAGCCCTGGCCGAGTTCACAGAGCCCTGGCCGAGTCCACAGAGCCCTGGCCGAGTTCACAGAGCCCTGGCGGAGTCCACAGAGCCCTGGCCGAGTTCACAGAGCCCTGGCGGAGTCCACAGAGCCCTGGCCGAGTCCACAGAGCCCTGGCCGAGTTCACAGAGCCCTGGCCGAGTCCACAGAGCCCTGGCCGAGTCCACAGAGCCCTGGCCGAGTTCACAGAGCCCTGGCCGAGTCCACAGAGCCCTGGCGGAGTCCACAGAGTCCTTGCCGAGTTCACAGAGCCCTGGCAGAGTCCACAGAGCCCTGGCGGAGTCCACAGAGCCCTGGCCGAGTTCACAGAGCCCTGGCAGAGTCCACAGAGCCCTGGCGGAGTCCACAGAGCCCTGGCCGAGTCCACAGAGCCCTGGGCGAGTTCACAGAGCCCTGGCCACTTCCACAGAGCCCTGGCGGAGTCCACAGAGCCCTGGCGGAGTCCACAGAGCCCTGGCCGAGTCCACAGAGCCCTGGCAGAGTCCACAGAGCCCTGGCAGAGTCCACAGAGCCCTGGCCACATCCACAGAGCCCTGGCGGAGTCCACAGAGCCCTGGCAGAGTTCACAGAGCCCTGGCAGAGTCCACAGAGCCCTGGCCGAGTTCACAGAGCCCTGGCAGAGTCCACAGAGCCCTGGCCGAGTCCACAGAGCCCTGGCAGAGTTCACAGAGCCCTGGCCGAGTTCACAGAGCCCTGGCCGAGTCCACAGAGCCCTGGCCGAGTCCACAGAGCCCTGGCAGAGTTCACAGAGCCCTGGCCGAGTTCACAGAGCCCTGGCGGAGTCCACAGAGCCCTGGCCGTGTCCACAGAGCCCTGGCCGAGTCCACAGAGCCCTGGCCGAGTCCACAGAGCCCTGGCAGAGTTCACAGAGCCCTGGCGGAGTCCACAGAGCCCTGGCCGAGTTCACAGAGCCCTGGCCGAGTCCACAGAGCCCTGGCGGAGTTCACAGAGCCCTGGCGGAGTCCACTGAGCCCTGGCGGAGTCCACTGAGCCCTGGCCACATCCACAGAGCCCTGGCCGAGTCCACAGAGCCCTGGCCGAGTCCACAGAGCCCTGGCCGAGTCCACAGAGCCCTGGCGGAGTCCACAGAGCTCTGTCCGAGTTCACAGAGCCCTGGCCGAGTTCACAGAGCCCTGGCCACATCCACAGAGCCCTGGCCGAGTCCACAGAGCCCTGGCCGAGTTCACAGAGCCCTGGCCGAGTCCACAGAGCCCTGGCCGAGTCCACAGAGCCCTGGCGGAGTTCACAGAGCCCTGGCGGAGTCCACTGAGCCCTGGCGGAGTCCACAGAGCCCTGGCCACATCCACAGAGCCCTGGCCGAGTCCACAGAGCCCTGGCCGAGTCCACAGAGCCCTGGCCGAGTTCACAGAGCCCTGGCCGAGTCCACAGAGCCCTGGCCGAGTTCACAGAGCCCTGGCCACATCCACAGAGCCCTGGCGGAGTCCACAGAGCCCTGGCAGAGTCCACAGAGCCCTGGCCGAGTTCACAGAGCCCTGGCAGAGTCCACAGAGCCCTGGCCGAGTCCACAGAGCCCTGGCAGAGTCCACAGAGCCCTGGCCGAGTCCACAGAGCCCTGGCGGAGTCCACAGAGCCGTGGCCGAGTCCACAGAGCCCTGGCCGAGTCCACAGAGCCCTGGCCGAGTTCACAGAGCCCTGGCGGAGTCCACAGAGCCCTGGCCGTGTCCACAGAGCCCTGGCCGAGTCCACAGAGCCCTGGCCGAGTCCACAGAGCCCTGGCAGAGTTCACAGAGCCCTGGCGGAGTCCACAGAGCCCTGGCCGAGTTCACAGAGCCCTGGCCGAGTCCACAGAGCCCTGGCGGAGTCCACAGAGCCCTGGCGGAGTTCACAGAGCCCTGGCGGAGTCCACTGAGCCCTGGCGGAGTCCACTGAGCCCTGGCCACATCCACAGAGCCCTGGCGGAGTCCACAGAGCCCTGGCCGAGTCCACAGAGCCCTGGCCGAGTTCACAGAGCCCTGGCCGAGTCCACAGAGCCCTGGCCGAGTTCACAGAGCCCTGGCAGATTCCACAGAGCCCTGGCGGAGTCCACAGAGCCCTGGCCGAGTTCACAGAGCCCTGGTGGAGTCCACAGAGCCCTGGCCGAGTCCACAGAGCCCTGGCAGAGTCCACAGAGCCCTGGCCACATCCACAGAGCCCTGGCCGAGTCCACAGAGCCCTGGCCGAGACCACAGAGCCCTGGCAGAGTCCACAGAGCCCTGGCCACATCCACAGAGCCCTGGCGGAGTCCACAGAGCTCTGGCCGAGTCCACAGAGCCCTGGCCGAGTCCACAGAGCCCTGGCCGAGTTCACAGAGCCCTGGCAGAGTCCACAGAGCCCTGGCCACATCCACAGAGCCCTGGCGGAGTCCACAGAGCCCTGGCCGAGTCCACAGAGCCCTGGCCGAGTCCACAGAGCCCTGGCCACTTCCACAGAGCCCTGGCGGAGTCCACAGAGCCCTGGCGGAGTCCACAGAGCCCTGGCCGAGTTCACAGAGCCCTGGCAGAGTCCACAGAGCCCTGGCGGAGTCCACAGAGCCCTGGCCGAGTCCACAGAGCCCTGGCCGAGTCCACAGAGCCCTGGCAGAGTCCACAGAGCCCTGGGCGAGTTCACAGAGCTCTGGCAGAGTCCACAGAGCCCTGGCCGAGTCCACAGAGCCCTGGCCACATCCACAGAGCCCTGGCCGAGTCCACAGAGCACTGGCCGAGTCCACAGAGCCCTGGCCGAGTCCACAGAGCCCTGGCCGAGTCCACAGAGCCCTGGCCACATCCACAGAGCCCTGGCCGAATCCACAGAGCCCTGGCCGAGACCACAGAGCCCTGGCCGAGTCCACAGAGCCCTGGCCGAGTCCACAGAGCCCTGGCCACATCCACAGAGCACTGGCCGAGTCCACAGAGCCCTGGCCGAGTCCACAGAGCCCTGGCGGAGTCCACAGAGCCCTGGCCGAGTCCACAGAGCCCTGGCCACGTCCACAGAGCCCTGGCCGAGTTCACAGAGCCCTGGCGGAGTCCACAGAGCCCTGGCGGAGTCCACAGAGCCCTGGCCGAGTCCACAGAGCCCTGGCCGAGTCCACAGAACCCTGGCCGAGTCCACAGAGTCCTGGCGGAGTCCACAGAGCCCTGGCCGAGTCCACAGAGCCCTGGCCGAGTCCACAGAGCCCTGGCGGAGTCCACAGAGCCCTGGCCGAGTTCACAGAGCCCTGGCGGAGTCCACAGAGCCCTGGCCGAGTTCACAGAGCCCTGGCCGAGTCCACAGAGCCCTGGCCGAGTTCACAGAGCCAAGGCCGAGTCCACAGAGCCCTGGCCGAGTTCACAGAGCCCTGGCGGAGTCCACAGAGCCCTGGCCGAGTCCACAGAGCCCTGGCCACATCCACAGAGCCCTGGCGGAGTCCACAGAGCCCTGGCCGAGTCCACAGAGCCCTGGCCGAGTCCACAGAGCCCTGGCGGAATCCACAGAGCCCTGGCCGAGTTCACAGAGCCCTGGCAGAGTCCACAGAGCCCTGGCGGAGTCCACAGAGCCCTGGCCGAGTCCACAGAGCCCTGGCGGAGTCCACAGAGCCCTGGCCGAGTTCACAGAGCCCTGGCCGAGTCCACAGAGCCCTGGCCGAGTCCACAGAGCCCTGGCCGAGTCCACAGAGCCCTGGCGGAGTCCACAGAGCCCTGGCAGAGTCCACAGAGCCCTGGCAGAGTCCACAGAGCCCTGGCCACATCCACAGAGCCCTGGCGGAGTCCACAGAGCCCTGGCCGAGTCCACAGAGCCCTGGCCACATCCACAGAGCCCTGGCGGAGTCCACAGAGCCCTGGCCGAGTTCACAGAGCCCTGGCGGAGTCCACAGAGCCCTGGCCGAGTCCACAGAGCCCTGGCCGAGTCCACAGAGCCCTGGCCGAGTCCACAGAGCCCTGGCCGAGTTCACAGAGCCCTGGCGGAGTCCACAGAGCCCTGGCGGAGTCCACAGAGCCCTGGCGGAGTCCACAGAGCCCTGGCCACATCCACAGAGCCCTGGCCGAGTCCACAGAGCACTGGCCGAGTCCACAGAGCCATGGCCGAGTTCACAGAGCCCTGGCCGAGTCCACAGAGCCCTGGCCGAGTCCACAGAGCCCTGGCCGAGTTCACAGAGCCCTGGCGGAGTCCACAGAGCCCTGGCGGAGTCCACAGAGCCCTGGCCGAGTCCACAGAGCCCTGGCCACATCCACAGAGCCCTGGCCGAGTCCACAGAGCACTGGCCGAGTCCACAGAGCCCTGGCCGAGTTCACAGAGCCCTGGCCGAGTCCACAGAGCCCTGGCCGAGTCCACAGAGCCCTGGCCGAGTTCACAGAGCCCTGGCGGAGTCCACAGAGCCCTGGCCGAGTTCACAGAGCCCTGGTGGAGTCCACAGAGCCCTGGCCGAGTCCACAGAGCCCTGGCAGAGTCCACAGAGCCCTGGCCGAGTTCACAGAGCCCTGGCCCAGTCCACAGAGCCCTGGCAGAGTCCACAGAGCCCTGGCCGATTTCACAGAGACCTGGCGGAGTCCACAGAGCCCTGGCAGAGTCCACAGAGCCCTGGCGGAGTCCACAGAGCCCTGGCCGAGTCCACAGAGCCCTGGCCACATCCACAGAGCCCTGGCCGAGTCCACAGAGCCCTGGCCGAGTCCACAGAGCCCTGGCCGAGTCCACAGAGCCCTGGCCGAGTTCACAGAGCCCTGGCCGAGTCCACAGAGCCCTGGCGGAGTGCACAGAGCCCTGGCGGTGTGCACAGAGCCCTGGCCGAGTCCACAGAGCCCTGGCCCAGTCCACAGAGCCCTGGCCGATTTCACAGAGACCTGGCGGAGTCCACAGAGCCCTGGCCGAGTCCACAGAGCCCTGGCCGAGTTCACAGAGCCCTGGCCGAGTCCACAGAGCCCTGGCGGAGTTCACAGAGCCCTGGCCGAGTCCACAGAGCCCTGGCCGAGTCCACAGAGCCCCGGCGGAGTCCACAGAGCCCTGGCCGAGTCCACAGAGCCCTGGCCGAGTTCACAGAGCCCTGGCCGAGTCCACAGAGCCCTGGCGGAGTGCACAGAGCCCTGGCGGTGTGCACAGAGCCCTGGCGGAGTCCACAGAGCCCTGGCCGAGTCCACAGAGCCCTGGCCGAGTCCACAGAGCCCTGGCAGAGTCCACAGAGCCCTGGCAGAGTCCACAGAGCCCTGGCGGAGTCCACAGAGCCCTGGCCGAGTCCACAGAGCCCTGGCCGAGTCCACAGAACCCTGGCAGAGTCCACAGAGCCCTGGCCGAGTCCACAGAGCCCTGGCCGAGTCCACAGAGCCCTGGCCGAGTCCACAGAGCCCTGGCGGAGTCCACAGAGCCCTGGCCGAGTCCACAGAGCCCTGGCAGAGTCCACAGAGCCCTGGCCACATCCACAGAGCCCTGGCCGAGTCCACAGAGCACTGGCCGAGTCCACAGAGCCCTGGCCGAGTTCACAGAGCCCTGGCAGAGTCCACAGAGCCCTGGCAGAGTCCACAGAGCCCTGGCCACATCCACAGAGCCCTGGCGGAGTCCACAGAGCCCTGGCGGAGTCCACAGAGCCCTGGCCGAGTCCACAGAGCCCTGGCCGAGTTCACAGAGCCCTGGCAGAGTCCACAGAGCCCTGGCCGAGTTCACAGAGCCCTGGCCCAGTCCACAGAGCCCTGGCAGAGTCCACAGAGCCCTGGCCGAGTTCACAGAGACCTGGCGGAGTCCACAGAGCCCTGGCAGAGTCCACAGAGCCCTGGCAGAGTCCACAGAGCCCTGGCCGAGTCCACAGAGCCCTGGCCACATCCACAGAGCCCTGGCAGAGTCCACAGAGCCCTGGCGGAGTCCACAGAGCCCTGGCCGAGTCCACAGAGCCCTGGCCGAGTCCACAGAACCCTGGCAGAGTCCACAGAGCCCTGGCCGAGTCCACAGAGACCTGGTGGAGTCCACAGAGCCCTGGCAGAGTCCACAGAGCCCTGGCCGAGTCCACAGAGCTCTGTCCGAGTCCACAGAGCCCTGGCCGAGTCCACAGAGCCCTGGCCACATCCACAGAGCCCTGGCGGAGTCCACAGAGCCCTGGCAGAGTCCACAGAGCCCTGGCAGAGTCCACAGAGCCCTGGCCGAGTCCACAGAGCCCTGGCCGAGTCCACTGAGCCCTGGCAGAGTCCACAGAGCACTGGTCACTTCCACAGAGTCCTGGCGGAGTCCACAGAGCCCTGGCGGAGTCCACAGAGCCCTGGCAGAGTCCACAGAGCCCTGGCCGAGTCCACAGAGCCCTGTCCGAGTTCACAGAGCCCTGGCCGAGTTCACAGAGCCCTGGCCACATCCACAGAGCCCTGGCGGAGTCCACAGAGCCCTGGCAGAGTCCACAGAGCCCTGGCAGAGTCCACAGAGCCCTGGCCGAGTCCACAGAGCCCTGGCCGAGTCCACTGAGCCCTGGCAGAGTCCACAGAGCACTGGTCACTTCCACAGAGTCCTGGCGGAGTCCACAGAGCCCTGGCGGAGTCCACAGAGCCCTGGCCGAGTCCACAGAGCCCTGGCCGAGTTCACAGAGCCCTGGCCGAGTCCACAGAGCCCTGGCCGAGTTCACAGAGCCCTGGCGGAGTCCACAGAGCCCTGGCCGAGTTCACAGAGCCCTGGCAGAGTCCACAGAGCCCTGGCCGAGTCCACAGAGCCCTGGCGGAGTTCACAGAGCCCTGGCCGAGTCCACAGAGCCCTGGCCGAGTCCACAGAGCCCTGGCCGAGTTCACAGAGCCCTGGCCGAGTCCACAGAGCCCTGGCGGAGTCCACAGAGCCCTGGCCGAGTTCACAGAGCCCTGGCAGAGTCCACAGAGCCCTGGCGGAGTCCACAGAGCCCTGGCCGAGTTCACAGAGCCCTGGCAGAGTCCACAGAGCCCTGGCGGAGTCCACAGAGCCCTGGCCGAGTCCACAGAGCCCTGGGCGAGTTCACAGAGCCCTGGCCACTTCCACAGAGCCCTGGCCGAGTCCACAGAGCCCTGGCCGAGTCCACAGAGCCCTGGCGGAGTCCACAGAGCCCTGGCAGAGTCCACAGAGCCCTGGCCGAGTCCACAGAGCCCTGGCCACATCCACAGAGCCCTGGCGGAGTCCACAGAGCCCTGGCAGAGTTCACAGAGCCCTGGCAGAGTCCACAGAGCCCTGGCCGAGTTCACAGAGCCCTGGCAGAGTCCACAGAGCCCTGGCCGAGTCCACAGAGCCCTGGCAGAGTTCACAGAGCCCTGGCCACATCCACAGAGCCCTGGCCGAGTCCACAGAGCACTGGCCGAGTCCACAGAGCCCTGGCCGAGTCCACAGAGCCCTGGCCGAGTCCACAGAGCCCTGGCCGAGTCCACAGAGCCCTGGCCACATCCACAGAGCCCTGGCCGAGTCCACAGAGCCCTGGCCGAGTCCACAGAGCCCTGGCAGAGTCCACAGAGCCCTGGCCGAGTCCACAGAGCCCTGGCCGAGTCCACAGAGCCCTGGCCGAGTCCACAGAGCCCTGGCCGAGTTCACAGAGCCCTGGCCGAGTCCACAGAGCCCTGGCGGAGTCCACAGAGCCCTGGCCGAGTTCACAGAGCCCTGGCCACGTCCACAGAGCCCTGGCAGAGTCCACAGAGCCCTGGCGGAGTCCACAGAGCCCTGGCGGAGTCCACAGAGCCCTGGCCGAGTTCACAGAGCCCTGGCAGAGTCCACAGAGCCCTGGCAAAGTTCACAGAGCCCTGGCGGAGTCCACAGAGCCCTGGCCGAGTCCACAGAGCCCTGGCCGAGTCCACAGAGCCCTGGCCGAGTCCACAGAGCCCTGGCCGAGTCCACAGAGCCCTGGCGGAGTCCACAGAGCCCTGGCGGAGTCCACAGAGCCCTGGCCGAGTCCACAGAGCCCTGGCCGAGTCCACAGAGCCCTGGCCACATCCACAGAGCCCTGGCCGAGTTCACAGAGCCCTGGCAGAGTCCACAGAGCCCTGGCGGAGTCCACAGAGCCCTGGCCGAGTCCACAGAGCCCTGGCCGAGTCCACAGAGCCCTGGCCGAGTCCACAGAGCCCTGGCGGAGTCCACAGAGCCCTGGCCGAGTCCACAGAGCCCTGGCAGAGTCCACAGAGCCCTGGCCACATCCACAGAGCCCTGGCGGACTCCACAGAGCCCTGGCCGAGTCCACAGAGCCCTGGCCGAGTCCACAGAGCCCTGGCCGAGTCCACAGAGCCCTGGCCGAGTCCACAGAGCCCTGGCAGAGTCCACAGAGCCCTGGCCGAGTTCACAGAGCCCTGGCCGAGTCCACAGAGCCCTGGCTGACTCCACAGAGCCCTGGCCGACTCCACAGAGCCCTGGCGGAGTCCACAGAGCCCTGGCCGAGTTCACAGAGCCCTGGCCGAGTCCACAGAGCCCTGGCCGAGTCCACAGAGCCCTGGCCGAGTCCACAGAGCCCTGGCCACATCCACAGAGCCCTGGCCGAGTCCACAGAGCCCTGGCAGAGTCCACAGAGCCCTGACCACATCCACAGAGCCTTGGCGGAGTCCACAGAGCCCTGGCGGAGTCCACAGAGCCCTGGCCGAGTTCACAGAGCCCTGGCAGAGTCCACAGAGCCCTGGCTGAGTCCACAGAGCCCTGGCCGAGTCCACAGAGCCCTGGCCGAGTTCACAGAGCCCTGGCCGAGTCCACAGAGCCCTGGCGGAGTTCACAGAGCCCTGGCCGAGTCCACAGAGCCCTGGCCGAGTCCACAGAGCCCTGGCGGAGTCCACAGAGCCCTGGCCGAGTCCACAGAGCCCTGGCCGAGTTCACAGAGCCCTGGCCGAGTCCACAGAGCCCTGGCCGAGTTCACAGAGCCCTGGCCGAGTCCACAGAGCCCCGGCGGAGTCCACAGAGCCCTGGCCGAGTCCACAGAGCCCTGGCAGAGTCCACAGAGCCCTGGCAGAGTCCACAGAGCCCTGGCGGAGTCCACAGAGCCCTGGCCGAGTCCACAGAGCCCTGGCCGAGTCCACAGAACCCTGGCAGAGTCCACAGAGCCCTGGCCGAGTCCACAGAGCCCTGGCCGAGTCCACAGAGCCCTGGCCGAGTCCACAGAGCCCTGGCCACATCCACAGAGCCCTGGCCGAGTCCACAGAGCCCTGGCAGAGTCCACAGAGCCCTGACCACATCCACAGAGCCTTGGCGGAGTCCACAGAGCCCTGGCGGAGTCCACAGAGCCCTGGCCGAGTTCACAGAGCCCTGGCAGAGTCCACAGAGCCCTGGCCGAGTCCACAGAGCCCTGGCCGAGTCCACAGAGCCCTGGCCGAGTTCACAGAGCCCTGGCCGAGTCCACAGAGCCCTGGCGGAGTTCACAGAGCCCTGGCCGAGTCCACAGAGCCCTGGCCGAGTCCACAGAGCCCTGGCGGAGTCCACAGAGCCCTGGCCGAGTCCACAGAGCCCTGGCCGAGTTCACAGAGCCCTGGCCGAGTCCACAGAGCCCTGGCGGAGTGCACAGAGCCCTGGCGGTGTGCACAGAGCCCTGGCGGAGTCCACAGAGCCCTGGCCGAGTCCACAGAGCCCTGGCAGAGTCCACAGAGCCCTGGCAGAGTCCACAGAGCCCTGGCGGAGTCCACAGAGCCCTGGCCGAGTCCACAGAGCCCTGGCAGAGTCCACAGAGCCCTGGCCGAGTCCACAGAGCCCTGGCCGAGTCCACAGAGCCCTGGCCGAGTCCACAGAGCCCTGGCCGAGTCCACAGAGCCCTGGCCGAGTCCACAGAGCCCTGGCAGAGTCCACAGAGCCCTGGCCACATCCACAGAGCCCTGGCCGAGTCCACAGAGCACTGGCCGAGTCCACAGAGCCCTGGCCGAGTTCACAGAGCCCTGGCAGAGTCCACAGAGCCCTGGCAGAGTCCACAGAGCCCTGGCCGAGTTCACAGAGCCCTGGCGGAGTCCACAGAGCCCTGGCCGAGTCCACAGAGCCCTGGCGGAGTCCACAGAGCCCTGGCCGAGTTCACAGAGCCCTGGCAGAGTCCACAGAGCCCTGGCCGAGTTCACAGAGCCCTGGCCCAGTCCACAGAGCCCTGGCCGAGTCCACAGAGCCCTGGCCGAGTTCACAGAGACCTGGCGGAGTCCACAGAGCCCTGGCCGAGTCCACAGAGCCCTGGCCGAGTCCACAGAGCCCTGGCCGAGTCCACAGAGCCCTGGCCACATCCACAGAGCCCTGGCAGAGTCCACAGAGCCCTGGCGGAGTCCACAGAGCCCTGGCCGAGTCCACAGAGCCCTGGCCGAGTCCACAGAACCCTGGCAGAGTCCACAGAGCCCTGGCCGAGTCCACAGAGCCCTGGCCGAGTCCACAGAGCCCTGGCCGAGTCCACAGAGCCCTGGCAGAGTCCACAGAGCCCTGGCCACATCCACAGAGCCCTGGCCGAGTCCACAGAGCACTGGCCGAGTCCACAGAGCCCTGGCCGAGTTCACAGAGCCCTGGCAGAGTCCACAGAGCCCTGGCAGAGTCCACAGAGCCCTGGCCGAGTTCACAGAGCCCTGGCGGAGTCCACAGAGCCCTGGCCGAGTCCACAGAGCCCTGGCCGAGTCCACAGAGCCCTGGCCGAGTTCACAGAGCCCTGGCAGAGTCCACAGAGCCCTGGCCGAGTTCACAGAGCCCTGGCCCAGTCCACAGAGCCCTGGCCGAGTCCACAGAGCCCTGGCCGAGTTCACAGAGACCTGGCGGAGTCCACAGAGCCCTGGCAGAGTCCACAGAGCCCTGGCCGAGTCCACAGAGCCCTGGCCGAGTCCACAGAGCCCTGGCCACATCCACAGAGCCCTGGCCGAGTCCACAGAGCCCTGGCCGAGTCCACAGAGCCCTGGCCGAGTCCACAGAGCCCTGGCCGAGTTCACAGAGCCCTGGCAGAGTCCACAGAGCCCTGGCGGAGTCCACAGAGCCCTGGCCGAGTTCACAGAGCCCTGGCAGATTCCACAGAGCCCTGGCCGAGTCCACAGAGCCCTGGCCGAGTCCACAGAACCCTGGCAGAGTCCACAGAGCCCTGGCCGAGTCCACAGAGCCCTGGCCGAGTCCACAGAGCCCTGGCCGAGTCCACAGAGCCCTGGCAGAGTCCACAGAGCCCTGGCCACATCCACAGAGCCCTGGCCGAGTCCACAGAGCCCTGGCCGAGTCCACAGAGCCCTGGCCGAGTCCACAGAGCCCTGGCAGAGTCCACAGAGCCCTGGCAGAGTCCACAGAGCCCTGGCCGAGTTCACAGAGCCCTGGCGGAGTCCACAGAGCCCTGGCCGAGTCCACAGAGCCCTGGCGGAGTCCACAGAGCCCTGGCCGAGTTCACAGAGCCCTGGCAGAGTCCACAGAGCCCTGGCCGAGTTCACAGAGCCCTGGCCCAGTCCACAGAGCCCTGGCCGAGTCCACAGAGCCCTGGCCGAGTTCACAGAGACCTGGCGGAGTCCACAGAGCCCTGGCAGAGTCCACAGAGCCCTGGCCGAGTCCACAGAGCCCTGGCCGAGTCCACAGAGCCCTGGCCACATCCACAGAGCCCTGGCCGAGTCCACAGAGCCCTGGCCGAGTCCACAGAGCCCTGGCCGAGTCCACAGAGCCCTGGCCGAGTCCACAGAGCCCTGGCCGAGTTCACAGAGCCCTGGCAGAGTCCACAGAGCCCTGGCGGAGTCCACAGAGCCCTGGCGGAGTCCACAGAGCCCTGGCCGAGTTCACAGAGCCCTGGCGGATTCCACAGAGCCCTGGCGGAGTCCACAGAGCCCTGGCCGAGTCCACAGAGCCCTGGCCGAGTCCACAGAGCCCTGGCCGAGTCCACAGAGCCCTGGCAGAGTCCACAGAGCCCTGGCCACATCCACAGAGCCCTGGCCGAGTCCACAGAGCCCTGGCCGAGACCACAGAGCCCTGGCCACATCCACAGAGCCCTGGCCACATCCACAGAGCCCTGGCGGAGTCCACAGAGCCCTGGCCGAGTCCACAGAGCCCTGGCCGAGTTCACAGAGCCCTGGCGGAGTCCACAGAGCCCTGGCGGAGTCCACAGAGCCCTGGCGGAGTCCACAGAGCCCTGGCCGAGTCCACAGAGCCCTGGCCGAGTCCACAGAGCCCTGGCCGAGTCCACAGAGCCCTGGCCACTTCCACAGAGCCCTGGCGGAGTCCACAGAGCCCTGGCGGAGTCCACAGAGCCCTGGCCGAGTTCACAGAGCCCTGGCCGAGTCCACAGAGCCCTGGCCGAGTCCACAGAGCCCTGGCCGAGTCCACAGAGCCCTGGCCGAGTCCACAGAGCCCTGGCCGAGTCCACAGAGCCCTGGCCGAGTCCACAGAGCCCTGGCCGAGTCCACAGAGCCCTGGCCGAGTCCACAGAGCCCTGGCCGAGTCCACAGAGCCCTGGCCGAGTCCACAGAGCCCTGGCCGAGTCCACAGAGCCCTGGCCGAGTCCACAGAGCCCTGGCCCAGTCCACAGAGCCCTGGCCGAGTCCACAGAGCCCTGGCAGAGTCCACAGAGCCCTGGCCAAGTCCACAGAGCCCTGGCCGAGTCCACAGAGCCCTGGCCGAGTCCACAGAGCCCTGGCCGAGTCCACAGAGCCCTGGCAGAGTCCACAGAGCCCTGGCCGAGTCCACAGAGCCCTGGCCGAGTCCACAGAGCCCTGGCCGAGTCCACAGAGCCCTGGCCGAGTCCACAGAGCCCTGGCCGAGTCCACAGAGCCCTGGCCGAGTCCACAGAGCCCTGGCCGAGTCCACAGAGCCCTGGCAGAGTCCACAGAGCCCTGGCCGAGTCCACAGAGCCCTGGCCGAGTCCACAGAGCCCTGGCCAGAGTCCACAGAGCCCTGGCCGAGTCCACAGAGCCCTGGCCACAGTCCACAGAGCCCTGGCCGAGTCCACAGAGCCCTGGCCGAGTCCACAGAGCCCTGGCCGAGTCCACAGAGCCCTGGCCGAGTCCACAGAGCCCTGGCAGAGTCCACAGAGCCCTGGCAGAGTCCACAGAGCCCTGGCCGAGTCCACAGAGCCCTGGCCGAGTCCACAGAGCCCTGGCCGAGTCCACAGAGCCCTGGCCGAGTCCACAGAGCCCTGGCGGAGTCCACAGAGCCCTGGCCGAGTCCACAGAGCCCTGGCCGAGTCCACAGAGCCCTGGCCGAGTCCACAGAGCCCTGACAGAGTCCACAGAGCCCTGGCCAAGTCCACAGAGCCCTGGCCGAGTCCACAGAGCCCTGGCCGAGTCCACAGAGCCCTGGCCGAGTCCACAGAGCCCTGGCCGAGTCCACAGAGCCCTGGCCGAGTCCACAGAGCCCTGGCCGAGTCCACAGAGCCCTGGCCGAGTCCACAGAGCCCTGGCGGAGTCCACAGAGCCCTGGCCGAGTCCACAGAGCCCTGGCCGACGTCCACAGAGCCCTGGCCGAGTCCACAGAGCCCTGGCCGAGTCCACAGAGCCCTGGCCGAGTCCACAGAGCCCTGGCCGAGTCCACAGAGCCCTGGCCGAGTCCACAGAGCCCTGGCCGAGTCCACAGAGCCCTGGCAGAGTCCACAGAGCCCTGGCCGAGTCCACAGAGCCCTGGCCGAGTCCACAGAGCCCTGGCCGAGTCCACAGAGCCCTGGCCGAGTCCACAGAGCCCTGGCCGAGTCCACAGAGCCCTGGCCGAGTCCACAGAGCCCTGGCCGAGTCCACAGAGCCCTGGCCGAGTCCACAGAGCCCTGGCCGAGTCCACAGAGCCCTGGCCGAGTCCACAGAGCCCTGGCCAAGTCCACAGAGCCCTGGCCGAGTCCACAGAGCCCTGGCCGAGTCCACAGAGCCCTGGCCGAGTCCACAGAGCCCTGGCCGAGTCCACAGAGCCCTGGCCACAGTCCACAGAGCCCTGGCCACGTCCACAGAGCCCTGGCCGAGTCCACAGAGCCCTGGCCGAGTCCACAGAGCCCTGGCCGAGTCCACAGAGCCCTGGCCGAGTCCACAGAGCCCTGGCCGAGTCCACAGAGCCCTGGCCGAGTCCACAGAGCCCTGGCCGAGTCCACAGAGCCCTGGCCGAGTCCACAGAGCCCTGGCCGAGTCCACAGAGCCCTGGCCGAGTCCACAGAGCCCTGGCCGAGTCCACAGAGCCCTGGCCGACGTCCACAGAGCCCTGGCCGAGTCCACAGAGCCCTGGCCGAGTCCACAGAGCCCTGGCCGAGTCCACAGAGCCCTGGCAGAGTCCACAGAGCCCTGGCCGAGTCCACAGAGCCCTGGCAGAGTCCACAGAGCCCTGGCAGAGTCCACAGAGCCCTGGCAGAGTCCACAGAGCCCTGGCCGAGTCCACAGAGCCCTGGCAGAGTCCACAGAGCCCTGGTCCGAGTCCACAGAGCCCTGGCCGAGTCCACAGAGCCCTGGCCGAGTCCACAGAGCCCTGGCCGAGTCCACAGAGCCCTGGCCGAGTCCACAGAGCCCTGGCCGAGTCCACAGAGCCCTGGCCGAGTCCACAGAGCCCTGGCCGAGTCCACAGAGCCCTGGCCGAGTCCACAGAGCCCTGGCCGAGTCCACAGAGCCCTGGCAGAGTCCACAGAGCCCTGGCCGAGTCCACAGAGCCCTGGCCGAGTCCACAGAGCCCTGGCCGAGTCCACAGAGCCCTGGCAGAGTCCACAGAGCCCTGGCAGAGTCCACAGAGCCCTGGCAGAGTCCACAGAGCCCTGGCCGAGTCCACAGAGCCCTGGCCGAGTCCACAGAGCCCTGGCCGAGTCCACAGAGCCCTGGCCGAGTCCACAGAGCCCTGGCCGAGTCCACAGAGCCCTGGCCGAGTCCACAGAGCCCTGGCCGAGTCCACAGAGCCCTGGCCGAGTCCACAGAGCCCTGGCCGAGTCCACAGAGCCCTGGCAGAGTCCACAGAGCCCTGGCAGAGTCCACAGAGCCCTGGCAGAGTCCACAGAGCCCTGGCCGAGTCCACAGAGCCCTGGCAGAGTCCACAGAGCCCTGGCAGAGTCCACAGAGCCCTGGCAGAGTCCACAGAGCCCTGGCAGAGTCCACAGAGCCCTGGCAGAGTCCACAGAGCCCTGGCAGAGTCCACAGAGCCCTGGCAGAGTCCACAGAGCCCTGGCAGAGTCCACAGAGCCCTGGCAGAGTCCACAGAGCCCTGGCAGAGTCCACAGAGCCCTGGCAGAGTCCACAGAGCCCTGGCCGAGTCCACAGAGCCCTGGCAGAGTCCACAGAGCCCTGGCAGAGTCCACAGAGCCCTGGCAGAGTCCACAGAGCCCTGGCAGAGTCCACAGAGCCCTGGCCGAGTCCACAGAGCCCTGGCCGAGTCCACAGAGCCCTGGCCGAGTCCACAGAGCCCTGGCCGAGTCCACAGAGCCCTGGCCGAGTCCACAGAGCCCTGGCCGAGTCCACAGAGCCCTGGCCGAGTCCACAGAGCCCTGGCCGAGTCCACAGAGCCCTGGCCGAGTTCACAGAGCCCTGGCAGAGTCCACAGAGCCCTGGCCGAGTCCACAGAGCCCTGGCAGAGTCCACAGAGCCCTGGCAGAGTCCACAGAGCCCTGGCAGAGTCCACAGAGCCCTGGCAGAGTCCACAGAGCCCTGGCCGAGTCCACAGAGCCCTGGCCGAGTCCACAGAGCCCTGGAAGAGTCCACAGAGCCCTGGAAGAGTCCACAGAGCCCTGGAAGAGTCCACAGAGCCCTGGAAGAGTCCACAGAGCCCTGGCAGAGTCCACAGAGCCCTGGAAGAGTCCACAGAGCCCTGGAAGAGTCCACAGAGCCCTGGAAGAGTCCACAGAGCCCTGGCAGAGTCCACAGAGCCCTGGAAGAGTCCACAGAGCCCTGGAAGAGTCCACAGAGCCCTGGCCGAGTCCACGGAGCCCTGGCCGAGTCCACAGAGCCCTGGCCGAGTCCACAGAGCCCTGGCCGAGTCCACAGAGCCCTGGCCACTTCCACAGAGCCCTGGCCGAGTCCACAGAGCCCTGGCCGAGTCCACAGAGCCCTGGCCGAGTCCACAGAGCCCTGGCCGAGTCCACAGAGCCCTGGCCGAGTCCACAGAGCCCTGGCCGAGTTCACAGAGCCCTGGCCGAGTCCACAGAGCCCTGGCCGAGTCCACAGAGCCCTGGCCGAGTCCACAGAGCCCTGGCCGAGTCCACAGAGCCCTGGCCGAGTCCACAGAGCCCTGGCCGAGTCCACAGAGCCCTGGCCGAGTCCACAGAGCCCTGGCCGAGTCCACAGAGCCCTGGCCGAGTCCACAGAGCCCTGGCCGAGTCCACAGAGCCCTGGCCGAGTCCACAGAGCCCTGGCCGAGTCCACAGAGCCCTGGCCGAGTCCACAGAGCCCTGGCCGAGTCCACAGAGCCCTGGCCGAGTCCACAGAGCCCTGGCCGAGTCCACAGAGCCCTGGCCGAGTCCACAGAGCCCTGGCCGAGTCCACAGAGCCCTGGCCGAGTCCACAGAGCCCTGGCCGAGTCCACAGAGCCCTGGCCGAGTCCACAGAGCCCTGGCCGAGTCCACAGAGCCCTGGCCGAGTCCACAGAGCCCTGGCCGAGTCCACAGAGCCCTGGCCGAGTCCACAGAGCCCTGGCCGAGTCCACAGAGCCCTGGCCGAGTCCACAGAGCCCTGGCCGAGTCCACAGAGCCCTGGCCGAGTCCACAGAGCCCTGGCCGAGTCCACAGAGCCCTGGCCGAGTCCACAGAGCCCTGGCCGAGTCCACAGAGCCCTGGCCGAGTCCACAGAGCCCTGGCCGAGTCCACAGAGCCCTGGCCGAGTTCACAGAGCCCTGGCAGAGTCCACAGAGCCCTGGCCACATCCACAGAGCCCTGGCCACATCCACAGAGCCCTGGCCACGTCCACAGAGCCCTGGCAGAGTCCACAGAGCCCTGGCAGAGTCCACAGAGCCCTGGCCGAGTCCACAGAGCCCTGGCCGAGTCCACAGAGCCCTGGCCACATCCACAGAGCCCTGGCCGAGTCCACAGAGCCCTGGCCGAGTCCACAGAACCCTGGCCACGTCCACAGAGCCCTGGCCACGTCCACAGAGCCCTGGCCAGTCCACAGAGCCCTGGCCACGTCCACAGAGCCCTGGCCACGTCCACAGAGCCCTGGCCACGTCCACAGAGCCCTGGCCACGTCCACAGAGCCCTGGCCACGTCCACAGAGCCCTGGCCACGTCCACGGAGCCCTGGCCGAGTCCACAGAGCCCTGGCCACGTCCACGGAGCCCTGGCCACGTCCACGGAGCCCTGGCCACGTCCACGGAGCCCTGGCCAGTCCACGGAGCCCTGGCCGAGTCCACGGAGCCCTGGCCGAGTCCACGGAGCCCTGGCAGAGTCCACGGAGCCCTGGCAGAGTCCACGGAGCCCTGGCAGAGTCCACGGAGCCCTGGCAGAGTCCACAGAGCCCTGGCAGAGTCCACAGAGCCCTGGCAGAGTCCACAGAGCCCTGGCAGAGTCCACGGAGCCCTGGCAGAGTCCACAGAGCCCTGGCAGAGTCCACAGAGCCCTGGCAGAGTCCACAGAGCCCTGGCAGAGTCCACAGAGCCCTGGCAGAGTCCACAGAGCCCTGGCAGAGTCCACGGAGCCCTGGCAGAGTCCACAGAGCCCTGGCAGAGTCCACAGAGCCCTGGCAGAGTCCACGGAGCCCTGGCCGACGTCCACAGAGCCCTGGCCACGTCCACGGGGCCCTGGCCACGTCCACAGAGCCCTGGCCACGTCCACAGAGCCCTGGCCACGTCCACAGAGCCCCGGCGGATGCCACAGAGCCCCCGCCGAGCCCCCGGGAAGGCCGCAAAGCCCCCGCCGAGCCCACAGAGCCTCCACGAGTTCCGCAGAGCCCTCGCCACATTAGTCGCTACCATTCCATCCATCACTGCACATCCAGAAGTTTTCCTCCCCAATGAGATGTTACGTCCACGATATCTGTTGCCAAGCAAAAAACAAGTGAGCTCCGCTCCTCTTCACGGACTGTGCACTTCCCTACCTAGGCACAAAAATAAAAATTGAAAAATATCATTACATCACTAACTACAAAGACCACCCAAAGATTTTACAAACCTACCATGGAAAAATACAGTTACTCTCACGCACTTCACAACCCTGGCCTACTCAATGCTGGCCATCTACTCCAACTCCCCCCACCCTTCGCCTGCAAAATCCTCAACTGTCTTCCAACGGCCATCCACTGAACAACATATTTCCCTGCGCTGACTGGCAATTACCACATTCCAGGGGTGCGCTCCACAGGAACACCCTTCCCAGGAGCCTTGAAAAAAAAATCGCCTGTCTGCCAAAACCCTAGCCCGAGCCTGACCCCCATCCGAACATTGGTGATGAACATCACCTCACAGAGCGGCCGGGACCAGGGAAAAAACAACCCAGCCAGGGGGAAAAAAAAGAAAAAAAAATCCCCTGGTTGGGATTTTTTTATTCTAATTGTATTTTTTTTTTTTCTAATTGACTTACGAACATCTCTACATCAAACCTGCAAGAGACCACTAAAAAGCTAAACCCCATAACCCTACAAGGTTACACACATTCACAACACACCACTCATTCAGATCACACACACACTAGCCCTCACACAACTAACCCATGCCGCTGCCAAATGGCGTCAAGGGGCCATCGCCCCTTACGCGCAGCACCCAGGGCCTCAAAAATCACCCTGCCTGCAAAACCCCCAGCCCCAGCCCAACCTCCTTCCAAGTTCCCCACAAACTATACTTCCATTACAGCAACGCTTTAACACACAACATCCCCACCATACATAGATTTTCAACCTGATACTTAGCTTTCATAGTGGTGCATGTCACAGTCCAACCTCCGTAGCAGCCACATCGCCTAAACGCAAGGTTCCTTCAATCGCCTCGTGCCCCGTGATCACCTGCGAAAACAACACACAAAATTGTTGAATAGACACTTCACCATCGGCATAAAAAAAATCCTCCATAGCTCTAATCTCCTGCTTCCCACCTATTCCAAAAACAAAAACCTCAATGCCTTAACCATTTCTAGAAGCTGACCACAAAATGTCCACATAAACAATATTAATAAGGCTGTAAGTGGGCATGGGTGTTATATTTTACCTTGCAATCCACTCCACTACTCACATGCAATAAGTCAAAAATCATTTAACCCTCAATGCTAACAATCTAGGCATATCAATATTTCACCCATAGACTCTTATTGCTCTTCCACCTACCCCTGACTCCACATCCCCGGGCAGAGCAGCTCCAAGCCAAACACACCCGTGCACAAACACACACAACACACAACACTACAAACAAGGTGATTCAAAGAGAGAAAACTCCCAGCAAGAAGAATCACTCCCAGATGGGAGGTGCCATCCAGCAAGATGACCTGCAGCGTCCAAAACCATGAAGCAAGGAGGCTCTACCACAGCCCCAAAGAAGAAGAGGCAAAAGTAACGGCCCCTTACAAGATGGTACTGTCAAAACCAAGATGAGGGATGCATAAGAAGCCTGTCATCAAGACCTAGGAACATCAAGATGCAGGGAAGAACTCCCAGTCCAAGACAACACACGGCTAGAGAGCGGAGTTGCCAAAGCAGCCTGGAAGAACGCCGCCAAAGAGGACCGACCAGCACCTGCCGAGACCGATCCACGCTTTAGAGCTCCGAACGCGAGAAAAGAAGCACCCGATTGGCACCGGGCCGATGAGTACGGGCATTCGAGACCCTAGGGACGGCACCCGAAGCGCATGCCACGCTCCTGCGGCGCAAAGCGCGACGAGGACATCGAGACCCGAGGAAGGTCTAAGCACAGAAGACAAACTACACAAACTACACACCACCGCGGACACAGGCTGGAACTGCCCTGCCCAGCACACGCAGGTCTCGTGCTGAAAAGCAACCTGCTCCCTTCGCCTGCGCAAAGGGGACTGCTTTGGGACAGCCCTCTCTCCTGCACTAACTTTAAAACCCCTCCCTGCAATTCCCAGCTTCATCCCTTCCTCCCAGCCTCTCCCCAGCCCTGGTCCCTCAACTTAGCTTTCAGAGGGCCGAGGGTCCGAGTCCATCCTCCACATAAACCACACAGGCTAACTGGGATGTTCCTCAAGGTGACACATAGGTCTTCAACATCTGCAGTAAAACAAACAAACAAACAAAAAAAAACCAAACCAGAAAAAGGAGTAAGCATCCCACCGGCCAACACCAACTACTTCCGCAACTCCCCCCTCCTCACAAGTGCCACCGTGTTCACTTCCCCGCTCATTCCAGAGTCAGACCCTGCAGCCATCGTCACTCATGGTACCTAAGGTACCAGAACACACCAAATTAGCATGGCGCTCATGAGAAGTCATCGGCCCCATGCTCCTCCTCGCTAATCCACAGCTCACCTCAAACACTCATCCAATTCAAAGATAGCCCACACAGCACCTTCAAAACAGAAGGTAAATGCTTAACCGAGCAGCCACATAATACTTTGCTATTCAACACTGACCCGGCCGACAACCGCCTCACCTTCTCGGACCGCTCATTGGCATGCAGCTTTGCAGGAGACCTTATAGCAGACTTCAGGGTACGTAAAGGGTGCCTATAAGAAACCTGCAGAGGGACTTTTTACAAGGGTGTACAGCAATAGGACAAGGTGGTAACGACTTTAGTCCTAAGGAGGGTACATTTAGTTTAGGTGTTAGGAAGAAGTTTCTCACTATGGGTGGCGAGGCACTCGAACGGGTTGCCCAGAGAACCTGCGGATGCTCCCTCCCTGGAAGCATTCAAGGCCAGGTCAGACGGGGCTTTGAGCAACCTGGTCTCGCGGAAGGTGTCCCTACCCATTGCGGGGGGGGGGGGTTGGAACTAGAGGATCATTATGGTCCCTTCCAACCCAAACCATTCTATGATATTCAACTCCAACTGCAAAACTCATCTGAGAAAGGCTGGTGAACCCTCCTCCCTTTCCCCACCAGTCCCAAAACTTTAAAAACCCCTTTTCTTCTTCTCAACTGTCAGGAAAGGAACCCCACTGCTTCCTGACACCTCCTGCCCTCAATTTGCACCCCTGAACCCCCTTCGGTGGCTACTCCTCAGGAGCTGCTCTTCTGAGCCACATCCCAAATTCTGGGGGCACCTCCTAACTCACAACTTCCCAGAGACTCTGAGCTCTGCCACATGCCCACAAAATAAAGTCAAGTCCCAAGGCTTGTAATCTACGAGGGGCCTGCCACAACCTGCAAAGGTTCTAGGGACGACATAGCATTCTGTGGGCAATGAGGAAAGGCAACGAGGCATCCCAGACCCTGAAAGGCACTGTGCCTCATGGCCCTGCTGCTTTCTTGACAAATGCTAAAACTCCATTTACAGATGCATACAAGATGCTCACCCTAACCCCTGCTAAACAATGTCACCATCAGTCCTGTTAAGAGAGATATCAGCAACTTACACAGCATACAGCAGAACTGGTGAAAAAAAACAAGGTTCTGTTTTCAATAAAGTGGGGAATGCCAGGAAAACACAATGCATGAAAAATTAAAAAAAAAAAAAATGCATACTATTAAACCATCTTTCTACCCCTGAAGACTCAAAACAAAATTCCTGACCTGAAAAAAAGAAAGGAAAACAAAAAGTCTGCATACAAGTGTTACTTTCTACTACACATGCTGCTGAACCTTGACTGGTCCTGAAGCTCTTACCTCAGGCAGACACCTCTTCCCAAAGGACTGAGCCAGCTCAAAAGCTGCAAAGGACTCAAGGAAGAGCTGACCACCAACACCAGAGAAACCCAGAAGCACAATGAGCTCCCTCAGCAGAGGCTGTGGCTCAAATACCCTGAGCCTCCACCCACCACCCTTAGCACAATCACCTGGGAAAGGGGAAGGGCAAACCACCAGAAGTTATAAAGTCAGCTGGAGGAGCAGCAGTACTCTTCTCACCTGCCTTAAATTTACAGCAAGCAAAGCCCTGAACAGAGAAAGTGACCCCTCCAGGAAATGACACTACTTGCTCCTGTACTACAGCTACACCTATTGTATCAGCAATGTGACCGGGTAGGGAATTAAACTTAATTTTTCTGGGGTGTAGACAGAAAACTATAGACGTCCTTCTAAACTATGTAAGAAACTAGCTCATTAAATGCAATGACAATGTTGTTATCAAAATTGATGTGCTTTACTTTCCTATAAAAAAGCCAAAACGCTCTGGGGTTATGCTTCTTTTCTAGCAAGATTGTGCATACCACCTAACTTCTACCAAACTACCTTCCGGATGGGAATGAATCAAAAAGCAGAATTAGATCCCTTAAAAATTCCATCTCCAAAATATCTCTGGTTGCAAAATAAATTATTTACTGTGAATAGCCAATGATTCAGAGTCACCCTGAGCATGTCTCCAACTGACTCCCTCAACAGAGGTACAAGAGTCCCAAAGCGCAAAAGACACCAAAAAAACATGGAAATACACGGGGGGGACCAGGCAGCAGCCATGCCCCACAAGGACAGGCCTTGGGGAGGGGGGCAACGACGCCCCCTGCAGTCACACAGCAAAGGGTCAGCAGAAGCCACACCCCCCGTGGTTTACACAGGGTGGCAGCCACACCCCCTGCGGTTTACGCGGGGGCGGCAGCCACAAATGACACCAAGATAACATGGAACTTCAGGGATACATGGCGGGTGGGGGGAAGGGGGTGACGCCCCCGCCAATCGGCATGGGAAAAAACTCGCATGGAAGGTGGATTATATGGATAGTTTGGGGTGGTAAGATATGTGTGCAAGAACATGCACAGGCTGGGGGGGGGCATGCATGAGGTTTACCTTCACCAGGGGCTCCACCCAGGTAATCCACAGTAGGTAAACTCGTCTGGGATAATCTGCAACAGCAATTCCACTCTGGGTTCTTGACCCAACACCAGATAATCCACACTGCCGGCCCCATGGAGGGGGTGCTTCCCACAGGATGGGCATCTGCTGAGCATCACCACACCCTTACAACAACACATCTGAAAACTTAAAATCACAAATTGTATTTCAGCATATTAAAAAAATAACACCAAATGAGTAGAGGAATTCCAGCAAAGGGAGAGGCTAGCAGGTGCCCTAATTAGGACTCAAGCTAAACAGGTCAGCTCACAATACAACACATCCTTTAGAAGGTAGACTGATGAAAACTGGTTTGCTGCTAGATAACTGTATAAGTGAGATTTGATAAATGATCATATATTAACATTATGGTTGAAACAGTAGACAAAGGGTAGCTGGGGACTTAATTACAAAAGTGTAGTCAAGTGATTAACTAGTAATTATTCATAAGTTTTGCAGTTCTTTGCTCTTATGACTAGATGTTCCTGTACACTAGATGAGAACAATGCTGAAACTGACCACATGTGATTGAAACTGCGTTAAGCTTCAAGATCAAAGAACAAGGACAAGAATAAAGACTTCAAGGACAGCCAACAAGAACTTCAAATGGGTCGGTGGTCGTAAAAGCAGCCCTTCGACTCAAATGGATCCTTCATTGCGCATGATCGGATGTAGGCAGTACTATGATAACCAGTTATAATCATTTTTATGTATATGCATTTTTATGTATATGTATACTAATCTGATTAATATGCAATTAGTTATTCTATAGAACCTGTTTGTGCTAAAGCTGTGGTATGCACGCTAGGTGGAAATAACCCCCGTGCATCCAGCGCTGCAATAAAGAATGCCTGCTTTCTAAAACTCCAAAACAAGTCTTAGAGAGTTTCTTTGACCGGCTTTTCAGTATCAGAGAGGTGCAATTGCAACAAAATGAGTCCAAAGGGGGCTTACAGAGCTAAAAGTGTGCTGCAGGGAAAATCTAAGACCTCGGGAGATATTGTGACAGTAGCAGAGGGCTTCTGAGAGGGACAGGCAAAAGAAGGCTCGAGGCCATGATGAAGAAGTCCAGAAGGGATTTGAAGAGACTACAGATGTCCTCAGGGGACTAGGGACTGAACAGAGGTATCCTAGCTAGCATAGAGGACAACATGAGCATTCTGGAGATGAAAGATGGCATCAGGAAAGGTTCTCAGGGAGGAAGAAGGGTGCAAAGTGCACAACAGAGCCAGAAGAGGGCTGTGGGGCACAAGGATGGCCTCAGGAGGCATGATGGTGGGAGAAGAAGGGTGCTGAGAGTGAAAGACAGAAGGCAGCTCTGGGACACAATGCAAAACTCGGGAAGGTGTCCCAGCAATGTACAGATGTCCTCAGGGGATGAGCGACTGCATGGAGACATCCAAGATGGCAGTGAATAAGGTAAGAGTGCTCTGGGGCACAATGAAAGCCTCAGGAAGAGTTGTCTCTGAATAAGAAAGAAACAAAGCCTGCTACAGAACTCAAGGATAGTGATGGAACAGAAGGATGCTCGCAGGAAGCATTGTGACAGAAATAGAGGGGTGCTGAGGTAGACAGAGACACAGAAGAAGGCTCGAGGGCACAATGATACTCGGGAGGAGATTTGAACATGGTACAATATCATGAGGGAGACTGACCCACTGGAGGCAAGCGAGATGGAAGAGAGGGCAAAAAGACTGCTCTGAGGAAGAGGCGATGTTCTGACAAACCAAGAGGGGTGCAAATTACACCCCAGAGATAAAAGCGTGCCGAGGAGACCCTCTAAAGCCTGAGGATGAACCAAGAAAAGAGCCCCCCAAAAAATAAAAGTAGACATAGAAAGAAAATTTAAAAAAACCAAAAGGGTACAAGGCACAGGAGAAAAATTTAAAAACAGGGACAGAAAACTAGGTAAAAGTAGACAAAGAAATTCAAGAAGGAAGACATCAAAGGAGGAAAAAAATTGAAAAATAGGGACAACAAACTAAATAAACGGAGACATAAAGAAAATTCTAAAATTGACAACCTACCCAACTGTTGTGGTTTAACCCCAGCCAGCAACTAAGCAGCCGCTCGCTCACTCCCACCACCACCCAGTGGGTTAGGGGAGAGAATCGAGGGAAAAAAAAAAAAAAGTAAAGTAAAACTTGTGGGTTGATATAAAGACAGTTTAATAGGACAGAAATGAAGATAATAATAAAATAATTGGAGATAATAATATACAAAACATAATACTTGGAGATAATATACAAAACAAGTGATGTGCAATGCAATTGCTCACCGCTCGCGTACCGATGCCCAATTAGTTCCCAAGCAGTGATCCGCGCCCCCTGCTCCCCACCTCCAGCCAACTCCCCCCAGTTTATATACTGTGCATGACATCATAAGGTATGGAATATCCCTTTGGCCAGTTTAGATCAGCTGTCCTGGCTGTGTCCCCTCCCAACTTCTTGTACCCCTCCAGCCTTCTTGCTGGCTGGGCATGAGAAGCTGAAAAATACTTGACTTGTTTTAAGTACTACTTAGCAACAACTGAAAACACCAGTGTGTTATCAACATTCTTCTCATACTAAATCCAAAACATAACACTATACCAGCTACTAGAAAGAAAATTAACTCTAACCCACCCAAAACCAGAACACCAACAGACAAGAAAGAATTAAAAAGTAGGGACAGGAGGTAGATAAAAGCAGATGTAGGTGTTGCCGAAATCCGGAATAAAACTCCTTAACGGCAATGAGAAGTTAAGAAGCAGGCACTCCTTTATTGCAGCGCTGGGCACACGGGGGATCGCTCCACCTATCGTGTGCACCTGTCTAGCCTAACTATACAGGTTAAATACACACCTGTTATACATATTCACTAAATTTCAAAAAAATGTTATACATAATCATTAACTTTCCGATAAATCATTAGCATATGTAAATGTCTCTTCACGCAGGCGCAGTGAAGGTCTCTGGTGGTCTTCAGGAGCCCTCTGGTGGTCTTCCATAGTCTTCCTCACTTGTCCGCTTCTTGACCTCTCTTGGGTGATTCTGCGCAGTACGATTCTCACCATCATCTATATTAGTTTACATAAAAATGCATACTATGTCTATTCTTAAATATAACCTTTCTAATAATTGGTCCTTCAGTCACACCATCTTATTAATATTCTTATGTTAAAACAATCATTGGTTAATCTCACTTAACTCTACTGATTGGAATCCTCGATACTCAAATCGAGGTGGGGAGGATAAGGGGTTTCCAAGCAGCAAACTGGTGTCCATAACGGTTTCCTTAGTTTCCTGAAACAAAACACTACAAACCAACAAATCTTTGTCAAAGTTTCTGTGGTTAACTGATTTTAGACAATACTTGAATTCTTATGGTTACACATAATACATTTTCTAAAGTTCCTAAGTTCCTATGACTACATTTCAAACTTAACACTCCCATACCTATACTTCACAATTTTCTACTTCTTAATCAAACCAAACTCTTTTAGATATTATTAGATTTTAATTTATCAAAATTTTGCAACATAGGGAAAAAAATTAAAAAGCAACAAGATCAAGAAAATAAAGGAAAAACATAAAAAACAGGAACATCAAACTAAATAAACAAAATTTTTAAAGTGACAGCATTTTTAAATTACACAGCACAGACTAGAATAAAATATAAAGACAGTGAACTGGATAAAAGTAGATAAAAGCAACAGGACACAGGAAATAAAAAAAATAGGGTTAGACATCTTGATAAAAGTAGACATAGAAAATTTTAAAAGTCATAATGTAGACAACAGATAGGAAAAAAGGAAACAATAGAGACAGAAAAATACATAAAAGTGAACAAAGAAACAAAATTCAAAAGTGAAGGCATTGAGAGAGGAAAAAATTTTAAAATAGCAAAAACCCCTAAATAGACGGTGTGAGAGGCTGGACGAGTTAATGTCTCAAACATCGTGGTGGGGCAAGTTCTGCTTAACAACAAACTCTGCATAACAAGGAACCCTGCATAGCGAGGAACCACAGGTGAAAAGAAGCAGATCAGCACCCATCAGCAACTGGAGGGGGAGGGCATGCCAGAGGGTGCACAGCTCCCTGTTCTGATAATGCTGTTCCGATATGCTGAGCAGGACAGCTCACCATACATGACAAAAGATCACGTCTACAGGGAAGGAGAAGTTACCCCCAAGTCCCAAAGGCTCACACACCGCTCATGACACCTAATTAACCTAATAATTTCGAGTGCCTGCCCAAAGGAGGGACAAGGACAATAAAAGGACACAAACTGAAGCCCCAGGTGTGCAAGCCCACTGGGACTGGACCCCTCAGCTGACCGAACCAATGCTGGACCCAGGACTGGTGAAATCTTTCTCTTCTCTCTCTCTCGTTTCTCTCTTTCTTTTTCCTTTTCTGCAATCCCTACGTCTTATCCCTGTAAACATAAACCGTTGACCAAGTCTGGGACTAGGAGTGAATCCAGCTGCCCCTAGGCTCCTCTGTGAGAAGGAGTCTAGAAAGCAAAGGGGTCTGCTCTGAACCTCGTGACTCGACCGGAGGGCTCTCCTTCTCGTCTTCCCTGAACTGATCCAAAAATAAGCAAGGCCTGTAGTATATGTTTGGTGATGCACGGTTAGCACAGGTTACACAGTTTACTGATGTAGTTTCATGCCAATTTTTGTGGTGAGCGAATAAAGTTGAGTTTTGTGAGTTAAAGGATCCCTGGTGTCATTTCACTTTAATCCTGACCTGGGAATCAGCAAACCTGAGTTGTCATCCTGAAACTGAGACGTGACAGACAAAGACATAGAAAGAAAACTTTAAAAGCAACTGGGTACAGGACATACTAGAATGGATTAAAAAATAAAGACAGCAAACTGGCTAAAAATAGATGAGGAAAGACAATTTAAAAGAGATGGGGTACAGGACAGACAGGAAAATTTAAAAAAAAAAAAAAAAAAAAAAGGAGTGACATCTTGATAAAAGTACACATAGAACAGAAATTTTAAAAGTGACAAGATACAGTAAACAGGAAAAAATTAAAAATAGGGACAGAAAACAAGATAAGGTACACCTTGAAAAAAAGATTTGAAAAGTAAAAGAATTATGAGAGAAAAATTGAAAAATAGGGACAGTGAACTACATAAAAGTAGACATAGAAAATTTTAAAAGCAATGCAGTTCATGACAGACAGGAAAGAATTAAAAAATAGAAACAGTTACTGGATAAAAGACGACATAGAAAGACCATTTTAAAAGCACAGCATTAAGGAAATAAAGGAAAAAAATAGGGACAGCGAACTAAAACAGAGACATAGAAAGGAAATTTTAAAAGCAGTAGAGTGTAAGACAAAGGAAAAAATTTAAAAATATTGATAGGCTGAAAAAGAGAGAGATACATAGAAAGTAAATTTTTAAAGTGATGCGGTATAGGACAGACAGGAAAGAATTAAAAACCAGTAATATGCAGCATCATAAAAGTAGACATAGAAGGAAAATTTATAAAGTGATGGGGTACAGGACAGGAAAGAATTAAAAAATAGGGACAGAACTGGTTACCAGAGATAGAAAATTTTTAAAAGTGATGGGAATAAGGAAAAATGGAAAACAATGAAAAATAGGGACAGCGAACTAAAGAAATGAAGATGTAGAAACAAAATCTAAAAAGCAACAGGCTACAGGACAGACAAGAAAATATTAAACAATAGTGACAGCAGACTAAATAGAGAAATAGAAAGGAAATTTAAAAGTGATGGAGTGCAAGACAGCGGAAAAATTAAAAAACAAAGTGAACTGGATAAAAGGTGACACAGAAAGAAAATTTTAACAGTGACAGCATTAAAGAAAGGCTAGGAAAAAAAAATAAGGATAGGGTGAATAATAGAGAGACACAGAGAAAGAAAACATAAGAAGTGACAGGGTACACGACAGCCAGGAAAGAATCAAAAAGCTGTGATACACTGCTTGATAAAAGTAGACATAGAAGGAAAATTTAAAAAATGATGGTATACAGGACAGGAAAAAAATTAAAAAATAGGGAGAGAAAAATAGATAAATAGAGATATGGAAAGAAAATTTTAAAAACAATGGGGTGCAAGACAGAGATGAAAAAACTAAAAATATATAGACAGTGAACTGCATAAAACTAGCCATAGAAAGAAAATTTAAAAAGCAACTGCTTCCAGGACATACAGGAAAGAATTAAAAAATAGGGACAGCAAACAAATAAACAGACACAGAAAGAAAATTTTTTAAAGTAAGATGGTACAGGACAGAGGATAAAATTAAAAAACAAAGACAGTGAATAGGTTAAAGTAGGCATAGAAAGCAAATTGGAAAAAAATGACAGGTGTCATGGTCTAACCTCAGCTGACAACTAAGCACCACCCAGCCGCTTGCTCGCTGCCCCCCTGCAGCAGGATGGGGGAGAAAAACCAGAAAAAAAGTAAAACTCACGGGTTGAGATAAAGCCAGTTTAATAGGTAAAGCAGAAGCCACGCGCACAAGCAAAGCAAGACAAGGAATTCATTCCCCACTTCCCATCAGCAGGCGGGTGTTCAGCCATCTCCAGGAAAGCAGGGTTCCGTCATGCGTAACGGCTATGTGGGAAGACAAATGCCATCGCTCTGAATGTCCCCCCTTCCTTCTCCTTCCCCCAGCTTTATATGCTGAGCATGACATCATATGGTCTGGAACAGCCCTCGGGTCAGTTGGGGTCAGCTGTCCCAGCTGTGTCCCCTCCCAGCTCCTTGTGCCCCCCCCAGCCTGCTCGCTGGTGGGGCAGGGTGAGAGGCAGAACAGCCCTTGACTCTCTGCAAGCACTGCTCAGCAATAACAAAAGCATCCCTGTGTTATCAACACTGTTTCCAGCACAAATCCAAGACATAGCCCCATACTAGCTACTGGGAAGAAAATTAACTCTATCCCAGCCAAAACCAGCACAACAGGGTACATGACAGAGACAAAAGAATTAAAAAATGGGGACAGCTAACTAAACAAACAGACATAGGAAGAAAATTTAAAAGGCGATGGGCTACATGGCAGACAGGAATAACTTAAAGACAGTGAATAGGTTAAAGTAGACATAGAAAGAAAAAGTAAAAAGCAACGGGGTACACAATAGTGAAGAAAGAATTAAAAAACAGTGATACACAGCTCAATAGAAGTAGACATAGAAGGAAAATTTAAGAAGTGATTGGGTACAGGACAGAAAAAAATTTTCAAAATAGTCACAGTGAACTAAAACTGAGAAATATAAAGGAAATTTAAAAGTGACTCAGGGGCACAGGACAGAGAGGAAAAAAATAAAAAATAAAGACAATGAACTGGATAAAAGTAGACATAGAAAGCAAATTTACAAAGCAACAGGGTACACAACAGACAGGAAATTATTAAAAAATAGCAACAGGCATCTTCATAAAAGTAGATGTAGCATCATGGTTTAACCCTGGCTGGCAACTAAGTACCATACAGCTGCTTACTTACTCCCCCACAGTGGGATAGGGGGAGAATCGGGAGGGTAAATATGAGAAACTCATGGGTTGATATAAAAAGTTTAATAATTAAAAAGACATTTTTTTTAAAAAGTTGTAAGAGGAAAAAAAAAAAACAAGCAGCAAATGAAAACAATTGCTCACCACCAACTGACCGATGCCCAGCCAGTCTCAAGCAAATGGGTACAGGACAGAGAGGGAGGAATTAAAATATAGGGTCAGGGAGACAGATAGGGGAAGACACAGAAATTAAATTTTAAAAGTAACAGGGTACAAGGCACTGCGGAAAAAATAAAAAACAGGGAGAAGAAGCTGGTTAGAGAGAGGCATATTAAAATTTAAAAGGCAACAGGGTACTGGGCAGAGTTGACAGAAGAATAACAAGTTTTGAGGAGCCACACACATAGGTGGGCAGGCAGAGAGGGAGGCGGAGGAAGGGAGGTGGGCAGACATCTAAAGAAGGGTGGCAGAGGTGAGCCAGGATGTAGAGGAGAGGATGTGCGACTCACCGCAGCTCCTGGTGCCGGCAGGAGACCTTCACCGCCCCGACGCTTCTCTCTCTGCCTCTGCCCCTTCCTCCTCCCCAGTGCCGGCTACCTGACCCTCACCCACTCGGCAGCACGCAGCGGATGCCTCGATGCTCCTCATCCACAAGGCTTCCTTCATACATGGTGGCTCACGCATGTAGCCAACAGAGACCGGGGACAGCTCAGAGGGATCCTTCCTTGCCACAGGGACTGGCCATTCCTAGCTGGAGTCACCTACCAGCCAGACCCCCTTGAACTCCCTCCCCAGCCAGTTCCCCTGCCCAGGCAGCCCCCTTTACAGCTGGAGCCCCTTCACACAGCAGGGCCAGCCCCATCCTCAGCCTCACTGGCCACACCGGGGGCTGTCCCAGCCCCAGCGGGAGCCCATCAGGAACAGGAGCGATTGCCAAAGCCCCACAGCACATCATCCCTGCCCCTGCACTTACCCACATGCAGGGACACAGAGGAGGCAGGAAAAATTTATTCATTAATGCACGTGAGACATCCCGGCAGTGAGTTGGCTACAACGCTTAGTGCCCAAAGCCAGCAGGACGGGGGGAATAAAAGGGATGAGAAAAGCAGGAGGAAGGACAGAGGGACATAGAGGTGTGGGACAGGGAGCCAGAAAATGGGATGCTGTGAACAAGAGGGACAGGAAGCAGGACAGCAGTATAGAGAGGAGAGATGGAGCAAAAAAACAGGGACAGCGATGGAGGAATAAATAAGAGAGGGAGGGAGCAGGAGAGAGAGGTGGAAGGGACCAGCAGCTCAACAAGATAGAGATAAGACAAGGGACAGACAAACATTCTAATGTGATAGGGGAAAAGAAACATAGGCAAGAAATAAAAAATAGCAACAGGGAGCCAGACAGAGGTAGATGTAGAAAGAAAATTTCAAGAAGTGACAGGGTACAAGAAACATAGGCAAGAACTAACAAATAGGGACAGGGAGATAGAAAGAGGGAGATGTAGAAAGAAAATGCAAAAACCAACAGGGTACAGGACAGAGAGGGAAGAATTAAAGACAGGGAGATGGATAGAGGGAGACCGAAAATTTTGAAAGTGACAGGATACAAGAATCATAGACAAGAATTAAAAAACAGGTACACAGAGCTGCATAGAGGGAGACATAGGAAGGAAATTTGAAAAGCAACAGGGTACAAGAAACACAGGCAAGAAATTAAAATTAGGTCAAGGAGACAGAGAGGGAAAGGTAGCAAGAATATTTAGAAAGTGACTGGGTTCAAGAAACATGCAAGAATTTTAAAAATAGGGATGGAAAGGTAGAAAGAATGTTTCAAAAGCAATGGGGTACAAGAAACATAGGCGAGAATTAAAGATGGGAACAGGGAGCCTGATAGAAGGAAACTGTGGTGGGTTGACTTTGGCTAGCTTCTGGGTGCCCACCAAGCCACTCTATCACTCCCCTCCTCAACAAGACAGAGGGAGAAAATACAACAAAAAAGCTTGTGGGTCAAGATAAGGACAAAAAGACCACTCACCAGTTACTGTCATAGGCAAAACAGGCTCAACTTGGAGAAATTAAGTGAATGTATTGTCAATCACAGTAAATCAGAGTAGGATAATGAGAAATAAGAACAAATCTAAAAAACACATTCCCCCCACCCCTCTCTTTCTTTCCTGGGCTCATCGTCACTCCCAGCTTCTCTACGTCCTCCCCCCGAGTTGTCTCTGCTGCTCCTTCCTCCTCACACTCTTCTTCTGCTCCAGTGTGGGGTCCCTCCCACGGGGCCACAGGTCCTGCCAGAAAAGCTGCTCCAGTGTGGGCTCCTCTCCATGAGTCCGCAGGTCCTGCCAGGAGCCTGCTCCAGCACAGGCTCTCCACAGGGTCACAGCTTCCTTCAGGCACATCCACCTGCTCCAGCTTGGGGTCCTCTGCAGGCGGATATCTGCTCCACCGTGGACCTGCATGGGCTGCAGGGGGACAGCCTGCCTCACCATGGTCTTCACCACAGGCTGCAGGGGTATCTCTGCTCCAATGCCCGCAGCACCTCCCCCTCCTCCTCCTTCTTCACTGACCTTGGTGTCTGCAGGGCTGTTTCACACTTACATTTTCTCTACCGCAGCTTCTGTGCAGCATTTTTTAGCCCTTCTTAAGTATGTCATCACAGAGGTGCTACCAGCATGGCCAATAGGCTCAGCTTTGACCAGCAGATCTGTCTTGGCGATGGAACTGGCTGTGCCCAACATGGGGGCAACTCCTGCTGCCTTCTCACAGAACCCACCCCTGCAGCCCCTGCCCCAGCTAGCAAAACCTTGCCATGTAAACCCAATACAACAGCAGTCGGCTGCAGGGCAGGGGGAGGGATTGAAAAATATGGAAAGGGAGCCACAGAGAGAGAGGCGGGGGGGAAACAGCAATGAGCTACAGGCCAGAAAGGAGAAAGTGAGAGGGAACCAGACTCAGAGAGATGGAGAAAAACAAAGAATAGTTATGGGCCACAGGGCAGAAAAGGAGGAATTAAAAAAGGGGGACAGTGAGGTGGAGAGAGAGAGACTGAGAAATACCCAAAACACTTGATGAGGTAAAGGGGAGAGGGAGAGGAATTAAAAAATAGGGACATGGAGCCAGACAGAGAGAATGGGGCAGAGGGCAGGAATTGTGAAGGGCTAAAGGGCAGATGGGGAGGAATTAAAAAAATTGGGATAGGAAGACAGATGGAGAAAGACAAAAATAGTGATGGGCTGCAGGACAGAGACAGAGGATGAAAAAAAGAGGGATAGGGAACAGGACAGAAGCACAGAGAGAAAAAGAAAACAGAGAGGTAGAATGACAGAAAGAGGAGGGGCTCGGAGAAAGAAAGAGAGAGAGGTGCTGGGAAGCGAAAAAAATGACAGCAGTGACAGAAGGGGAGGGGGGCAGCCAGGGAGGGACCAGGATGCACTAGAGGGGCAACATGGCCCCAAGGGTCCAGGACTCTCTGCAGCTCCCGCTCTGAGCTGCTGGGAGAATCTGACAGTTTGGACATGTCTTTCTCTCTCTCTCCCCACCCTCCCTTCCTCCTCTCTAGCTCTGGTCACTTGACTGTCATCCACCTAAGAGAACAGATTGGTGTCTTACAGCTCTTACAATATGAGGCTTCCCAGATACATAGCCTCACATGCACACACACTACATGGCTGTACTGTGCTTTTGGTTACGCATACAGACCCTGGCATGCACACTGGTGATCAGATCTGCTGAGGACTATACTAAGAGGGATCCTTCCTCACCCAGAGAGGCAAGCTGTCTCCTGTCTGCAGCTGGAGGCAGCTGCCAGCTGAATCCCCTTTATTTTATTCTTCAGCAGCTTTACCTTTTTCTGGCTTCTCCAGCTTCAGCTGCGGCAGCTCCCGTCCACAGCCAGTAAGTGCTGCAGCTGTCCCTTTTCACCCATGCCACTAGGAGAACGAGGCCACAGGCAATCCACACAAACTTGAGCCAGATGCAGTCAACAATATCCCTGGAGAGGAACAGAGAACCGAGACCTCAGTGCTGCCTCTGGCAGAGAGAAAGAACAAGCAATTGTTACCCACAGTGATCACTATAGCTCTCCTCAGGCAAGAACCCCTCCTGCTGCAGGAGCTCATGGAGGTGCTGCTCTTGCCCCAAACTAACAGCACCTGCATTTATGGAGAATAAAGCATATTCAAGGGCCAGCTTGCTGCCATGAGGACAGGGTTTGGGGGCAGTCTGTGGCTACAGGACAGGCTTCAGGGAGGTGCTGGAGCTGTGGGAAGCTGCACAGGGTGAGCAGGGCTTGGAGGAGTTTTGTTGAGTCAGGGAGGCACCCAGTGCCTTTTCCAGGGGATGGGAAGGCCTCCAGGTACCCAGAGGGGTGGGGGCAGCCATTTCCTGCCCCTCTGCCTGCTTCCTCTCCACCAGCTCTCAGAAAATCCCTGGGAGCTACCCTGACGGGGCCTGACTCCACCTGACCATCAACCTGTTGCACTAGTCAGCTGGAACCATCCTTGCAGCTCATCGGCACTCTCAGGCAGGTATGCACCAGCAGCACCATCCCCTGGGGCTGCAGCCCTTTTACACAGAGAGACCATCAGCCTCACTGGAGCCACCTGAGGCTCCTCCAGCCCACAGCTGCAGCCATTGCCCCTTATACCCACTATGTAACCTGCTCCCCTGGACTCTGACAGCCGCTCACCAGGTACAAAGGACTACAAACACAGCCATGAGTGCAAAGGAGACAGCAAATGTTTATTCGTTAATGCGCATCAGTCCCGGCAGTGAGTCTGCTACGGGTCTCGGTGCCTGTACACTCACCCTTCCCCTGGGACAACTCGGCAGTCGTTACGGGAGCAGCAGATACAGAGAACGAAAATACAGCGATGGGGAGCAGGACAGAGGAATAGAAAGAGAAAAATAAAATGAGGGAGGAGGACTGAGGAACAGATGAAGTAAGGTACAGGGAAAAGGACAGTGAGATGGAGAAGTCCATACAAAAGGGATGAGGACCCCTGCAGGGACATGGCAGAAGCAAAACAAGGTCAGGGAGCAGGACAGAGTGGGAGAGAGAAAATGATGAGCGGGGAGCAGAACACACTGCTCAAGAGAGAAATTGAATGAGAAGAATAAGGGAGGGAAGGAGAGAAAAAGACAGCGAACAAGCCAGAGGGACTGAGGAAAAAAGAGAGACCCAGATCAGGATAAAGAGAGGGAGGGGGGAAAAACAGTGATGGGCTGCAGGATGAGAAAAAAGGCCAGGGAGCAGGACAGAGGGGAATGGGACAGCAAGCTGGGCAGGGGGATATAGCGAGAAACAATGGGACAGGTAGTGGTATGGAGATGTACAGACAAAAATTGAGGGGGAGAATCGAGGACAGAGAGAATAAGAGAAAAGGGACAGAGAGTGAGGCAGAGATGGAAAAGAAACATTAGAGACAGAGAAAGGAGAAGACTGATGGGACCAAGGCAGAGAAATGGAGAAAGAAAAAAAAAAAGGATAGCGATGGCTGGCAGGCCACAGGGACAAGGAAAGACAGGAGGAAGGACAGAGGGATATAGAAAACAGGTGAGGGACTGCAAGAGAGAGAGAGACAGGGAGCAGGACACTGGGATAGAGAGCCAACAAAAGCAACAGAGAGAAGGAGCATAAGAAAAAACAGGGACAGAGAGGTGAAGCAATAAATAATAGGGACAGGAAGCAAGACAGAGGCTCAGAGGGAGTAAGGGATGAACAGGAAGGAGGACAGGGAGATACAAAATGAAAAAAAGTGACAGTGAGCAAGACAAAAGGGGGATAGAGAGAGAAAGGGAAGGAAGAAAGGAGAAAGAGGAAGGCAGGGACACAGAGCAGCATGTATGGGCGCACAGAGGAAAAGGATGCCAGGGAACAGGCCAGAGAAATTGTGGGTGGAAAAAAGAGATGGATGCAGATCACGACTAAGAAATGGAAAAGGAAAAAACAGCAATGGGCTGCAGGACAGAGATGAAGAATGAAGAAAAGGAGGGAGAGGGAGCAGGACAAGAATAGAGCGGAGAGGTACAGAGCAGAGAGGTACGGGGCGGGGGGGGGGGGGGGAAATCAGAGCAGCGTGGGAAAGAAAGACAGGGGGCCAGGGGAGGGGCAGGGAGGGACTGGGACACAAAAGAGAGGCAACAGGGCCCCGGGTGCCCGGGACTCACCACAGCTCTCACTGCTGCCGGGAGAATTTGATGGTTCAGATGCTTCTTTCTCAATCTCTCCTCCCTTCCTTTTCTGTAACTCTGGTTGCTTGGCTGTCCTCCACCTAAGAAGATACATAGGTGCCTCACAGCTCTTACAAGATGAGGCTTCCTAGACTCATAGCCTTGCTCGCTTGCGCACTACACACCCATACCGCGCTGTTGGTGATAAATACAGACTGCGCGGTGCATGTTGGCAGTCTGGCCTGCTGCTAACTACAAAGAGGGATCCTTCCTCACCCGGTGAGGCAGGGTCTCTCTCGTCTGCAGCAGCAGTCAGCTACTGGCTAGATTGCCTTCGATTTCTTCTTCTTTACCTTTCTCTGGCCTCTCCAGCTTCAGCCGCAGCAGCTCCTGTCCACAGCCAGTAGGCACTCTGCCTGTCCTTTTTTGCTCCCATGCTGTGAGGAGAGCGAGGCCAGGCAGAGATAGCCCACGCAAGCCTGAGGCAGGCGCAGTCAGCGGCATCCCCAAGGGAGGAACAGCCAGCCGCATCCTCAGCATGGCCTCTGGAAAAAAAGAAAGAAGCAGCAGTGACTGTTATTACCGTAGCTTGCCCCTGGCCAGAGCCCCTCCTTCTGCAGAGGCTTCTGGAGATGCACCGAGGGCCAGCTTGCTGCCCTCACGACAGGGCTCGGGGGCTGCCTGCGGCCACAGCACAGGCTTCAGCGGAGGGGCTGGAGCTGGGGGCAGCCGCACGGGCCGAGCGGGGCCGCGGGAGGCTCCGGGGGAGCTCTGGCGACTCGGGGAGGCGCCCGCTGGCCGCGCCTGGGGGGTGCCCGCCTCCGTCCCCTCTTCCCTTCGACCGGCTCTCGGGGAACTCCCCGGCGCTGCTCGCCTCCGGCGGACCGGCAGCCTGCCGCGGCGGCCGCTTCGCAGCTTCCCGTCCCACCAGCCCCGGGCGGCCAGCGGGCAGCAGGCACCCCCCGCCCCCGCCGGAGGGGATCGCTCGCCTCCCCCGCGGTCCCGGCGCTCGCCCGCTGCCGCCGAGAACCCGCGCCCTGCGCGCCGCCACGCTGCTCCCGGGGACCGCGCACGCGCCGGCCGCCGACGGCGCGCCGGAGGGGCCAGAGCCGGCGAGCGAACGCCGGGCTGCAGTACCGCGCTTTGGCCGCCAGGTGGCAGCAGCGAGAGCGGCGGCGCGGCTGCGCGCCTCTCTGGGGCCGGCGCTGCAGTTCCGCGCTTTGCGCGCCGAGCGCCCGCCGACACCGCGCGCCTGGGCCGGCAGCGGCGTTTCCTCACCGGGAGGCAGCAGCGGACGGGGCGGCACCACCTCGCTGGCACCGCAGCATCGCGTTGCCGTTACCGGCGGACGGCAGCCTGGAGCCCGTGGGCGCCATCGCGCATGCGCGGCTCCCCAGCTGCAGTACCGCGTTTTGGTCGCCGGGCGGCAGCATCCCCGTAATGATCCTCTTCTGAGCATCAGCTGGATGAGAGATGACTGCCAGCCCAGCCCAGTATAGACCAGCCAAAGGCGGTGACTACTTACTGGGGGCACAGGGCTTACGTTTCCTTGCCCTCTCCCCACTCGCAACCCGGGCAGTAATCTTCATTGCCTCTGTACCAAAAAGAACCCGAGTGGCTGGGGCGTTTCTGTCCTTTGCATTTGACTGCCTTAAAAGCCTGGGGGTTGCTTCTGTGCGTGCCCCCCACCCCATTACACAGGGAGGAGAAGCAGCACAGGGAACTGGCGGAACAGTTCTGTCCCCTGCCCCCAAGTGAGCCCCAGGGACTGCTGTATTGGTCTGCATGTGGCATCAGTGTTGTGGGAGTGACAGCAGCCAGTCAACAGATGCCGGTGAGAGATTTAAAAAAATAAGGCAATGCAGATGACATGCCAAAGGCAGGCCAGAAGAGACCGAAAGCTGCTCTGTGCGAGAGGGGCAGCTCTGTTTAACAGGAAATGGCACGTTCGAGCAGACCAGTTGCAAGTGGCTGATCTGCAAATGAGTGGTAGGCTGGTGATCCTTGGGCTTTTTTGCCATGCCCTCATCTTTCTGCTATCAGTACTCTGCTCTCCTAATCCTGCATACGCACAAGGCTTCCTGTGCAGGCCTTGTGTCATGGTTTAACCTCAGCCAGCAACTAAACACCACACAGCTGCTCACCCACTCAGTCCCCCCCCCTCATTGGACGCTCCACCATATATAACGGTTACTTGGGAAGACAACTGCCATCATTCCACGTGTTTCCCCCTACCTTCTTCTTCCCCTAGCTTTATATACTGAGCATGACGTGATATGGTCTGGAATATCCCTTAGGTCAGCTGGGGTCAGCTGTCCCAGCTGTGTCCCCTCCCAACTTCTTGTGCACCCCCACCCTACTCTCTGGTGGGGTAGTGTGAGAAGCAGAAAAGGCCTTGACTCTGTGCAAGCACTGCTCAGCAATAACAAAAACATCACAGTGTTACCAACACTGTTTTCAGCACAACATGTGGGGTGAGCAGCTCACTTCCTGTGCCTGCCTAATTCACCTCCTTAAAACATGGAATATAGGGGGCAGGGGGGAAAAGCCTCACAGGGAAAAAAACCTTGCATGTAAGCTCTTTCAGCAGCAGGCATTTGGGGGGTGGGGAGACACACAGACTGGGCAGGGGTGGGGAGGTATGCATGTAGAACCATGCATGGGGGGACATGCTTGGGGTTGACCTACACCAGGGTGTCCACCCAGGATAATCCACAGCGGATAACTCACCTGGGATAACCTACAAGAGAGAGGCTCAGGAACACAATGATGAAGTCCAGAGTGGATCTGAGAGGAGCACAGATGTTGTCAAGGTGCAGGGACCAAATGGAGGCATGCTAGATAGAAGAGAGGACAAAAAGACTGAAAGCAGTCATGGGGATGGACTTGGGAAGAGTTCTGAGAGAACAAGGGTCCAAAGCACACTAAGGAGCAAAAAGCGTGCTGAGGGCAACCTCTAAAGCCTCAGGAGGCATCATGACACGAGTGGAGTGGTCCTGAGGGGGCCAGAGGGACAAGAGAAGGCTTGGAGACCCAGTGAGAAATCTGGGGAGACGGGAGGGCATATGTGAGGAGAGTACAGGTGTCCTGAGGGGCCACGGGACTGCATGGAGGCATCCTAGATGATGTAGGATGAGGTAAGAGTGCTCTGGGGCACAAAGAAAGCCCGAGGAAGAGGTTTTGAGGAAACGAGCGAGATCAAAGGAGGCTGGAGCTAAAAGATGGCTGTGCAGCACAAGGAAAGACTCAGGAGACATTGTGATGGGAAGAGAGGGATCCTGAGAGGGTCAGAGAGACAAAAGAAGACTTGGAGACACAAAGGTGAACTCAGGAGGTCATTTGAACAGAGTACAGATGTCATCAAGGGGGCTGGGACCGACTGGAGGCATCCTAGACAGAAGACAAAAAGACTGTTCTGAGGAACAGAGATGGCCTGGGAAGAGATTCTGATAGGTATCCAAAGTTCAGTCCAGAGCTAAAAGCATGCTGAGGAGAACCTCTAAGGCCTCAGGACACCTCAACAAAAGGAGTAAATGGGTCCTGAGGAGGCTGGAGAGACCAAAGAAGACTGGGGGACACGAAGAGGAACTCAGGAGGGGATCTGAGCAGAGTGGAAATGTCCTCAGGGCGACGGGGACTGAAAAGAGGAAATCTTGGCTGGCATAGAGGAACAAAATGGGTGTTCTGGTGGAGCTAGAGGGGTCCAAAGCACACTACAGAGGCAAGAGGGCTGTGGGGACAAGGAAGGTCTCAGGAGGCATCGTGACAGGAGCAGAGGGCTCACAACAGCATCAGAGGGACAAAGGAGGTGTCTGAGGGAAGAAGAGAGATGAACTGGAAGCTAAAAAGCTACAAGAGTGCTGAGGAGCACAAGAAGGGTCTTGGGACACATTCTGACAGGAGTAGAGAAGTCCTGAGGGCACCAGACAGACCAGAGAAGGTGTCAGGACACAGTGTAAACTCAGGGGAATACACCCACCCTCCAGCGAGCCCAGGGGCTTTGGTGGGACCCTCAAGGGGCTCTGCTGCCCTCCACAGTGCCCCGTGGCACGTCCGGGGAGATCTGAGCAGACTACGCACATTCTCAGTGGGCAAGAGGCTGAATAGAGGCATCCTGGATGGTGCAGAGGACTAAAGGAGTCCTCTGGGGCATGAAGGCGGCCTCAGGAGGGGTTCCAAGGGGACAAGAGAGGTCCAAAGTGGGCTACAGAGTTAGAAGCCTGTGGGGCACAAGGGAGGGAGGCCTCAGGAGTGGTCTTGAAGGAACTAGTGGGGTCCAAAGGGGGAAGAGAGTTCTGGGATGCGACTAGAGATGTAGAAGGGGTCCCAAAGAGACAAGCTGGGGACACCCCCACTGTCCGTGGCAGCTGAGGAAGGGACGCACCGAGGCAGCCTCAGCCAAACTGCAGCTCCCGGCTTGCCACGGAGCGTGGCATGGCTGACTAGAAACCCTGGACTAGAACCACAAGTCCCAGCATGCACCGCAAACCAACATGTCGTGCCTGAGGCCCCGGCAGAGAACGACGCTCCCCTGCATGGACCGGCAGCCTGGCGGCCGGAGAGTACGGCTCCCGACCGTGCCACCGCACGCAGCTTTCCCGCTCCAACCGTGCAGGGACACCATCGCCTCCCCCGGAAGCCCCGAGTGCACCCCGAGCTGCCCGGCAGGGCCCTTGGCAGACATCGCCATCACTCCGAGCACCCGCCAGCCTCTGCGCAGCCTTCCCCGGCACCCAGAGTCACGTGTCCCCGCCCGGCCCCCCTTCCTGGGATGAGGGGCCTTTGGGGGCTGTGCCCCCTACCCCACCCCCTGTGGTGTTTTCCCAGGGGTGCTGGTTGCAGGGGAGTGCCCCCCCCCCCAAACTCATATCAGTCTGTCCATTCATCCACCCCACTCCCCCCCGCCCCCCCGTGTCACCCCGGGGATCAACCTGTGGCTGGGGAGGCAGCAGGCACCCCATCCCCCAAGACGGGCGCAACCCCCGAGCCACCCCTCAGAGCACTGGGCAGGGGAAGCAGGACCCCGGGGGGGGGCGTTCAAAGGAGACAGACGGGAGGCAAGGGCAGACCCTTTATTGGAGTCATGCTGGAGGAGGAGACCCCCAACAGGCGAGCCCCCTTGGATGGGGCAGGGGGGTTACAGGGTCTGGGGGGAGAGTCCTGGGAGGGGGGGGTCCCAGGGAGCCGCCCGTGTGGTGGTTCAGCTGCGCTCCTCCAGGCTGAGGCGGTCGAAGAGGTACTCGCCAAGGCCGCTCGGGGTCCCCTCCAGCCCCCCAGCCAGGCGCCGCAGGTTGGTGATGTGGTCCCCCAGCGCCTTGATGGCCTTCACCTGCTCGTCCAGGTAGTGGGACTCGAGGAAGTCGCAGAGCTGTGGGGAGAGGGGCATCAGCCAGGACTGGGGGATCTCCACAGGGAGGGGACAGAGGTCTGAGGTGTGGGAGAGACCTCAGGAGGAGCAGGGACCCCCAGGGACAGCTAGAGATCCCAAGGGAGGCACAGGGATAAGGCCAGCAAGTCCAGACAGAGACCCTGGAAGGGCAGGGGACCAGGACAAGGACCCTCAAGCACAGGGGCAGACCCAAGGGACGGGTGTGGGAAGAGGAATAGGGACCCCCCAGCAGCATCTCAAGAGGCAGACCCTGCAGGGGGGAGAGGGCAACTCACGTGCGGGTCCCCCTTCTCAGCAGCCAGGCGGTGCAGGTCCAGCAGCGCCTGGTTCACCGACTTCTCCAGCTGCAGCGCTGCCTCCACCGCCTCCAGCGCCGAGCCCCAAGCATCACGCTCCGGCTTCTGGGGAGGGGGACAGGGACAGTCACCCCGTGGACAGTCACACCCCCCGTGCAGCCCAGGCACACCGATGCAGCCGTGTCCCCCATTCAGCCCGGGCACCCCCAGGCAGGTGTGGTCCCCAGGCAGCCCAAGTACCCCAACACAGCCACACACCCCCATGCAGCCCAGGCACTCCCACACAGCGGTGCCCCCTCACGCAGCCTGAGCCCCCGCCCCAAACACAGCCCAGGCATCCCACCTTGACGTCCTGCAGCAGCACGCGGCCACCGCGGCGCGTCTGGAAGCGCAGCAGCCCCTCGGCATGTTCTCGCTCCTCGTGCGACTGCGCCAGGAAGAAGCGTCCCAGGCGGGGCAGCGCCACATCGTCCCGCTCGAAGTAGAATGCCTGCAGGACGGGAGGTCAGGGCGGGCACCCCTGGGGAGCCCCCCGGCTCACCCTCCCGGGTTCCCAGCTCCCACAGGGACCCCCCAGCCCCAGCTCTGCCCAGGAGACACCCCCCCCCCCCGACCCCTCCCTGCCACCCACCCCTTATCTCGCCCTCACAGGTGCCACCACCCCACCAAAACCGGTGCCGACCAGCTCAGGGCAGGACGGCCCCGGGGTCACGGGGTGCGGGGCGGGGGGAGAGACGGCCCCGGGGGGTCCCTTGGCCCCCGGGACCCTACCATGGAGAGGTAGACGTAGGAGGCATGGAGCTCCATGTTGGCCATGCGGTTGACGGCGGCCTCGCAGTCGCGGTGGTAGTTCTGGCGGATCTGGGAGTCCATGGCGGGCGGACGCAGCGGCAGACGGAGGGATGCAGCAACGGGATGGATGGACAGACGGATGGATGGACGGACGGACGGCGGGGTGGGAGCGGGCCGGTTCCGTTCAAGCACTGTTGAAGCGAGAACGCGGCTCTGCCCGCACAAAGCCCCGCGGGAGGTTTATATCCTGCCACCGGTGGGCGGGGAAAGGGGACCCACGCGTCCGGGCCTGCGCCCTCCGCCCGCTGAGGTCCCCGGCACCGGGGGCCCCCCTGCCTGCCCCACCCCCTGCCTTTGCATCGGCCCCCCCCGCCAGGGACCCAGGCGTCTGCTCCCCCCCAGCCGGGGAAGGGACCTTATCACCCGGCATCCCACCCCCCCCCCGGAAAGACCCAGGCGTCCGGGCAGGGCGGGGTGGCCTTGGCCCTTGTCCCTGTTTGTCACACGGTCCGAGTCAGCATGACTGGGCAGGAGGGGGGCCCGACCCCGTGTCGTGCCCCCCCTTACAAAAGCGAGGGCTGCCCCGGGGGGTGCGGCTCAAGGGTACCCCCAATTCTCTCCTAGGCTGGGGGCCACAAGGAGCCTGGCCTGGCTTGGGGGGACGGGGGGGGGGCCTGGGCTGGGGGAGCAGACCTGGGGTGGGGGGGGGTCAGTAGACCTGGGGGCAGGTAGTGGTGGTGGCGTCAGTTCTGGTCCTGACCCGGTTGGCAAGGCTGCAACCGCTCATTTATTGGAGTTTAATGAACGGGGGTTATGACGGGGGGGGGTGGGGGGGCAAAGGAGCTGATTCAGCCCCAGGGGCCATAAAAGAGGAACTCAGCCCCACAGAGGTGCTGACTCAGGGTTTCCGCTGCTCCAGAAAGTGGGGGAGCTCAGGAGAACTTGGGAGGGAGTGGGGGGGCTGGCCGCTCCTCCCTTTGGCCTTTACTTCTCGGGGCTCCCCACGGCACGGGGGTCCTGGCTCAGCTGCGGGGGGCTGTAGCTGAGGATAGAGTCCTGCAAGGAGAGAGGGAGGTCAATGGGGGGGGGCAGCCCCAGACACACGCATGCCCCCACCATGGGGCTAACCCCTGCTCTCACCCAGCCCCCCTGCCGCTGGATCCAGGCGGAGAGGCGTTGCTGCAGGAAGGATACGGCCCAGTCGAAGATGGTCCGGAGGGGGTGGTCACCCCACAGTGCCTGTGGGGACCCAGGCATCTGGGTGTTGGACTCCCCCTCCACCACCCACGGCTGCCCAGAGAACCCAGGCATGCAGGGACCTCCCCCCCCTCCAAGAGGGTTGGGTGTCATCATCCCCCGACCCCAGTTTCCAAGCCCCCCGACCCCAAACACCCCACTGTCCCTCCTGGGGTGACCCCCTCCACCCAACTCTCCCCAGACACCCCAGTGTCTGGGTACACCTCCCAGGGACCCAGGCATCCAGGCCCACCTGCCGGACCACCCGGTAGGTGAAGTAGAAGAAGACAACGATCCGGCCCCAGTTGATGCCGTCCTGGAAGAGCTGCTCGGAGACATCAGCCAGGGCAGGCAGGGGTGGGGAGCCAGCCAGGGTCCCCACCAGTCTGGGGGCATGGAAGCAGCAGTGAGGCTGGGGGTGGGGGGTGGGTGGCTATGGGGCACCCGGGGGGGTTCTCACCTGTCCATCTCGGGGTCCTGGCTCAGGCGGCCCCAGACACGGAGGACAGCCGCCCTCAGCGAGGCCACAACAGTCTCTTCCCCCACCTCACCCCCAAGCTCCTCAGGGGGCACCTGCCTGGGCAGCCCCCCCTCCTGCTCCAGCAGGCAGAGGACAAACCTAGGGAGGGGGCAGCAGGGTGAGGGAGGGGGCCCCCGCAGCCCCCAGGGCAGGGGAACCCCTTGACTCACCCCCGGAGCAGGGCGCTCCCAATCCGCACGATGCAGGAGATGCTCTCAGCACCTGGGGGGGACACAGAGGAGGGAACAGGGAACAGCCACCACCCTCACCCAGCCCCACAGAGGCCCCCTGCCCCTCCTGGACCCCCAGAAGCGAAGCAGGCATCCACTCCCACACCCCCCCCCCACCAGCCACACGGCTAAAGTGAAAGTGAAAGTGGCCCTGCCCTGCCTCCCCCCACCCCCACATCCCCCTCCTGCCCCCCACCCCATACCTGCTCCCCACAGGGTCTCCAGGAGCCCCCCACCCTCCTGCCCCTCCATCCCGCACCCCGGGGACCCACAGGGCTCCCGGACACCTGCGTCTCCCCTGCCGTGGGCAGGGCGAGGCAGGGTGGTGCAGCCACACTCCTTTGGGGCTCCACAAGGGGGTTTCGGGGGGACCGGGGGCAGGGGAGGGTGGGGGCTGTCACAACAGCCAGATTATGGTGGGGGGACTCTCGCAGCCCCGGCCTGACAAAAAGCACCACAGGGCTCCGTTTCCCCTTTATTTCCAGACATCAAAATACCCGAGATACAAAACAAGGTACAAAAAAAAAATCTTAAGAAAACAGGGGGGAAGGCAGGGCCCCCCCAGCCAGAGGGAGGGCTCCCCCCATGACATCATCATTTCATGACATCACTCCAAAGAGCACCAAGTGGGGGTGGGGGACATCACTCTGCCCCGGCCTTGGGGCAGCTCCTTGGGGACACTGATTGCAAAAGGGGAACCTCTGAAACCAGGGGAGAAGGGGGGTGTAAATGGGGGGTATGGCCCCCCCACCCTGAGAGCCACCACCAGGGAGGGGGCCTCCACCCCAGGGAGGGGTGTATTGCACCTGGGGGGCCTTTCTCAGGGCAGGGAGCCCCCAATAAATACCCGACCTGCAACCATGGCTGCAACCCTCCCCCCACCCCCCCCCAATAGCCCCATTTTTGGGGCTCACAGAGACCCCTCATCCCCCATATCGGGGGCTGGGGCTGAGATCACAGGACGACACCCAAAGCACCACAAGTCCTGGGGTCACACCTCTCTGAGGCCGGGGCTGTGTTGGGGACCACAGCCACCCAACCCTAGGCATCAGGGGGACCCCAGCACTGGGACTGGAGGACAGGGGGGGTGGTGGTGAAGTTGTGTGGTCTCCCCCCCCCCACCCCAAATCTGGCAGGGTCCCAGCCGTGGCCCCCAGGCACATTTGCCCACTGTTGGGGGAAGGTCTGGGGGGCCACAGCTGCCCTGGGGGAGGGCAGACCCCAAAGTTCAGGGCAAGTCTTAACAAAGTCCTGTTTGTTAAAAAGCCCCCCCGCTCCTGGAAGGCACAGCACCCAAGGGGCTGGAGGGGGGGTCAGCACCATCCCTGCCGGCAGGGGCCAGTCCTGGGGGCTAGGCTGTGGCCTCCGCCAAGTCTATGACATCTTCCAGATGGTGAGCGAGGCCGTGAGGACACCGGCAGCGAAGATGGTGATGGTCTGCCAGGTCGGGGTGCCAAAGTAGGAGAGGAGCCCTTCCTGGGGGAGCAAAGGGGAAAGGAGGGGGCATCAGCCACATGTCAGGGTCCCCCACCCCCCCCAGGCAGAACCAGATTTCTGGGTCCCCTCCCCATGGCAGAAAATGCATTGGTGCGAAGCAGAACAGGGGCTATGGGGGGGCAGCAGCCAGGAGGTAGGGTGAGGGGCAAAGGGGGTGTCACAGGGGGGGCCCATCCTTCCCCCCAAGTCGAGCAGGACTTGCAGGATGACACAGTTAAAACCTTCAGGGTCGAGAGTCTTAGAGAGAGAAAAGCAGCACAGGCCTCCCGTGCTGTGCATGGGGGCCCAAAACTGGGCTCAGCCCACCCCCATGCCCCCCCCAGGACTCATGGGGTTCAGGGACTCACCCATCCTCCCTGGGCCTGGATCCAGGCCAGGACATGATCCCGCATGTACTCCATGGTCCAGCCCAGGATGGTCCGGACCAGCTCAGGGACCTTGGTGCAAAGCGCCTGTGGAGACAGGGGGGTGGGAGTGTCAGAGGGGGCCGGGGGGAGGACACAGGGGGAGGGGCAGGGGGCCCACCTTCAGCACCAGCTTGCAGGCGAAGTAGAAGAGGGCAACAACACGGCCCCAGTTGAAGGTGCCATCGGCAAACATCTCTGCAGCCACACGGAAGAAGAGCTCTTTGGGGGCATGGCACCCCACCTGTTCGATCATCCTGGGGGGCGTTGGCAGGGCCGGTTAGCGCAGAGGGGGTGCACCGGGGACCCCCATCCCCTCACGGCACCTCCACCCACCTCTGCAGCTCCGTGTTGCTGTCCAGCTCGTCCCCGATGCGGCGCAGGCACTCGCTCAGGTGCTTCGTGTCAGGGCTGCTGGGCTGCGGCCCCCCCAGCTCCGCCTGGCTCAGGGCCACCGCCTGCGCGTCCCCGCACCGCTCCACGCGGTCCCGGATAAACCTGGGGGGGGCAGGAAGGACCCCCGGAGCTCTGGGTGGCTGCCTGAGGAGCCCCCCCACACCCCCTGCCAGCCGGAGGGCTCCCCCACGCCCGTTCTCCCGGCGGGCCGCCCCCAAGGCCCCGAACCCCGCCCGGCCCCCCACTCACCCCCGCAGCAGGATCGCCCCCGTCCGCATGATCTGGTCCGACGAGGCCCCTGCGGAGAGGGGGGCGCTGACCCGGAGGAAGCGGCGACCGGCCCCGGGCGCCCCCCCGGCACGCACAGGCGCGCACCCCGCCCCCCCCCCCCCGCCGCCCCAGCCGGGCCCGGGCCCGGCCCCGCGGCAGCCCCCGGGGGTCCCGCCCACCCGGCCCCCCACTCACCACCGCCCCCCGGGGGCGGGTCGGGCTCGCGGCCGCCGGAGCCGCCCCCACCCTCGCCACCGCCGCCGCCGCCTCCGCCGCCGCCCCGCTGGGCTGCCGCCGCCGCCGCCATCGCCGCCCGCACCACGTGGTTCGGGGCACCGGCGTCACGTGACACCAGCCGCGGGAGGACTGCGCGACTGCTGACTGCGCCCCGGTCACGTGGGGGGGAGGGGCAGGGAAGAGCCACGCGACAGCGCCCGCCGCGCGTCTCCACGTGACAGGCGCAAGGATGACGTACCGCAGTCCCCGCCACCGCCGTTCTTAAACGGGCAGCAGCGTGGGTGGGGCCCGGCTCCGCCCCTCGCCCCGCCCCTCAGGACTCCGCTCCGCTCCGCCTCCTCCAGGCCCTTTATTGACCCGCTTCAACGTGGTCGCCGAGTGTCCCCATGGCAACGCGGGGCGGGGCGGGAAGCGCCCCTCCGCGGCTCCTCCCCCCCCGCACCGCCAATGGGCGCCTCTCCCGCCTCAGGCAGCGTGGCCAATCGGGAAGCAGAGCTCCTCGCCGTCCTCCAATGGGGCGCCTTCCCGTTCGTCCGGGCAGCGAGGCCGGGTCCGGTGGGGTGCGGGGGGCGGCGGGGGGGGCCGGGTCGGCCACGCTTTCCCCCTCCTCCTCCTCCTCCTCCTCCTCCTCCTCCTCCTCCTCGCCCCTTTCCTCCCCCTGGTCCCGTGGCCCTGGGGGGTCCCGGGGTGGCCGGAGCATCCGGCACAGGGCGACGAGGGGGATGGGCAGCACGGCCACCACCATCAGCCCCAGGGTGAGGGCCAGGGCCCAGGGGGGGTAAGGCCGCCGCCATGACGTTGCCTGCGGGGAGGATGGTCAGGGGGGCCGAGGGGTCCTGTGGGGGGGGGGGCCACGAAGGCGCAGGGGAAGTCGTGGGGTGTGGGGGGGCCGTGGGTCCACGAAGGGGCAGGGGAGGTTGTGGGGTGGGGGGGGGGGCCATGGGGCCTCAAAGGGGTAGGGGAGGTCACGGGGTGTAGGGAGGCCATGGGGCCACAAAGGGGCAGGGGAGGTCGGGGGGGGGGGGGCCATGGGGCCACGAAGGGGCAGGGGAGGTCGCGGGATGTGGGAAGCCATAGGGCCACGAAGGGGCAGGGGAGGTCGCAGGGCATGGGGGAGCTGTGGGGCCTCGAAGGGGCAGGGGAGGTCATGCGGTGTGGGGGGGCCATGGGGCCACGAAGGAGCAGGGGAGGTCGTGGGGGGCAGGGGTCCTGGCCATGGGGTCTCACCGTGGCACGGTCCCAAGCCTGGTAGGTGGGGGGGTGCAGGGCCAGCTGGCCCAGGCTGGCCCCCAGCAAGGCCACCATGGCCCCGGGGCTGCCAAAGCGCCACAGGGGCCCGTAGAGCTGCCACGGCCGGTGGCCCGTCACCTCCCACACGGCAGCCAGGAACCTGGGGGACGGGGTGGGCAGGTCAGGGGGGTCAGGGGACAGTCTGCGGGGGGGGTTGTGGCTGTGGTCAGGGGCTTCCCCCCCCTCACCTCTCAGCCCCGTAGACCCAGGCCACGGCCACGGCCTCGCAGGCGGCCACAGCCAGCAGCGGCAGTGTGGCCACGTAGTCATCGAAGGCGGCCACCAAGTAGCTGCCAGAGCGCTGGGCAAAGGGCAGCCCCAGCACGAAGCCCGCGGCACAGCACAGCACTGAAGGGGCAGAGCAGCGGTTTGGGGGGGCTCCCTCCCATCCCTGCCTGCCCCCATCCATTGTCCCCCCGCAGCCATACCAGTGAGCAGAGCACGGCGGCGGCGCAGGACAGGGAAGGCATCAAGCAGAGGTGTGAGGACGGCCTGGGCGGTGCCCAACATGGTGCCCAGCCCCAGCCCCAGCAGCGTGAGGAAGAAGAGGGTCGACCAGAGTGGCGCCGCCGGCAGCAGCGTCAGCGTCTCTGTGAAGACAATGAAGGCCAGGCCCGGGCCCTCCACTCCCTGAGGCAAGGAGGGCGGGGGTCAGAACCCTCACCGCAGTTTTGGGATGGAGGATGGTGCAAGGGCGACCCCTCGACCAGTCTGGGGGGGTATCACCCAGGGTGTGGGATGGGACAGACTCGAGGGTCCCCTTGCCCTGCCCAGGGGAGCCCCCTGGTCCCAGCTGTGCCACCAGCTGGGGTGGGATGTAGGACAGGTTTGAGGAGGGGGGGACAGTTTGGGGGACCCCAACCCCAGGGGGTGTCCAGCTTGTCACCGGCATCACCTTGTTCATCTCCTCCTCCAGGCAGCAGTCAGTGACACCCAGGGTGTCCCGCAGGGCTGGGGGCAGCCCCCGCAGCCAGGCGCTGTACTGGGGGGCTGGCAGGGCCGTGAGGTTCCCAGGGGGGCGGGCGGTCTCAGGCAGCTCCCCTACTGCCAGCGCTCGCGACACCAGCTCTGCGTTCCTGGGAGGGGCAAGACGAGGGGAGCGCTGGCGTTGCTGCAGGGACACGGGGGTCCTGCGCCGCGTTCAACACCCGGGTGTGGGACCCCACCTCTGTGCAGGGACCCCAACCACAGGGCACCCCCCACCTGCGGAGGCAGTGCTGCGTGCGGCGGGTGGCGCGGGCACCCAGGACGGCGAAGACAACCAGGGTGGCCAGGAGGGAGGTGAGGGCGTTGAGGCCAGCCACCAGCACGGCGTCGCGGTGGCAGTCGCTGCGGCGCGCGCCGTAGCTGGCATAGGCGATGACGCTGCCGAAGCCCAGCCCCAGCGCGAAGAAGACCTGCGTGGCTGCCTGCCGCCAGGCCTGGCCTGTCCCCCACACCGACACCTGTGGGGACAGACGGGGACGCAGTGGGCTCGGGGCAAGCAGGGCTGATCCGGGCAGGGCTGGGGGTCCCTGGGGCAGGGCCTCACCTTGGGGGTGAACATGATGCGGACGCCCTCGGGGGCCCCCTCGAGCAGCAGCCCCCGGACCAGGAGGCAGAAGAGGACGAGGTAGGGGAAGACGGTGCTGACATACAGCACCTGCGGGGGTGGACCCCGTGACCCACAGGGCCATTGGGACCCCCGAGCTGCTGGAGCCACCGCAACCCCCCAGCTCTGCCTGACCCACCGGGACCCCCAAGCCGCTGGGGCCACCAGAACCCCTGGCTCTGCCTGACCCACGGGGCCATCAGCACCCCAAATCCTCCACCCCTCCGGTGCCATGCGTCCCCCAGCATTGCCTCCCCCCCCCCCCATGCACCCCAGAGACCCCCAGCCAGGCAGCCCCCCCCCAGCACAGGACCCTCCCCAGGCTCCAGCACCCCCACCCAGCACCACACAGCCCCCTCCAGTCCCCTGGCTCCGTGGCCCCCCCCGGCTCCAGCAGCCCCCCAGCAACATCACCCACCTTTCCCGAGGACTTGATGCCCTTGAGCAGGGAGGCCCCCACCAGGGCCCAGGCCCCCAGGAGCCCCCCCACCAGGGCCGGCTGCAGTCCCCCCCCGACCCCCATCTCAGGGGTGACGTCCAGTGTCTGCCGGTACCAGAAGTAGGTGGTGGGCGAGCTCAGGGCGCACTCAGGCTCTGGCAGGGGGACGCAGCAGGTCATGGCAGGGCTGGGGTGCCCTGAGACTCCCCCCCCCGGGCTCCCTGGGGATCCCCACCTGTGTGATTGGGGCCAGCGCTGGGGCAGCTCTGCCAGGGCAGGGGATGCTGGAAGGAGCGGGCGAGGTAGAGGAGGCTCCAGGCAATGATGACGTTGTAGTACAGCGCCACAAACATGCACACCTGCGGGGGGCACGTCAGCCAGGACCCTGCTGCAGGGGAGTCTCGGTGGTATCCAGGGACCCCCACACACCGCGCAAGTGTCCCCTGATGCAGCCTCCCCCACAGTGAGCATCCTGTGGTGCTGCCCTGGGACCCCCCCAGCAGCACCGTGAGTCCCCCCACGGCACATCCACCAAGAGTGCCCTGAGAGCCCTCCGGTGCCTGGGACCCCCCCTGGCCCCCAGAGACATCCCCCCCTTGGCCCCCAGCCCCATACCAGGCAGCTGGCCAGCCCAATGCCGGCCAGGCGGGGACTGATGCTCCTCCAGACGCCGACGCTGCCCTGGCGCAGGCACTGCCCAGCCGCCAGCTCCAGGAAGAGCAGGGGTATGCCCAGGAGGAAAAGGAGCAGCAGGTAGAGCAGGAGGAAGGCACCTGGAGGGGACAGGAGGGTGAGGGGGTGATGGGACTCCCAGCACCCCGCCCCAGCAACTCCCAGCACCCCCCAGCACTCACCGCCCCCGTTCTGGTGGCAGAGGTAGGGGAAGCGCCAGACGTTGCCCAGGCCCACGGAGAAGCCCAGCTGGGCCAGTATGTACTGGGCTTTACTGGTCCAGGCGGGGCGGGGGGGCTCCTCCTCCTGGAGGGGCCCAGCATCCCCCCCCAGCACCGGCTGAGCCTTCTGCATGGCGGGGGGGCTGCGGCGCACACACACGTCGCAGTCACACTGGCGCCAGGCACACGCACACCTGTGACCTGCAGGACCTCGTACACGCGTGGCGCAGCATGCTGGAGTGGAGCAGCAGCCGTGCACACACGCCCACGCGTGCGAGAGCGGCCGGCGGCGCGTGTGCAACCGTGCCAGCCCCGGGGTGAGCCCTGAGCGAGCCCCGAAACCCGCTGTGGCTCCTCGTTAGCAGAAACCCGGACCTGGGCCGCTCACAACTGCAGGAGGACCCAGGTGCCAGGGCAGCCCCCCGGCCCTGCAGCCAACCCCCCAGCCCTGCAGCCCCCCTGCCCTGCAGCCAGCCCCGCAGCCCCCCCAGCACCACTCACCCAGGGTCCAGCGTGCCACGACTGGTTGCATCAGCCGGGACAGGCGGGGATGCGTCGGGCCGCCCAGAGGCGTCGCCCCCGGATCCCCCCCCCCCCGCCGCCCCCCGGGGGGGCGGCCCCAAAACCTGGGGCAGGGGCTCCCCGGTGCATCATCTTCACCATCCCCATCCCCACCATGACCACCATCCTGACCATCATCTCTGCTCGGGTGACGCCGCTGGGCTACCCCAGGAGATGGGGGGGGGGGGGCGGGGGTCGGAAGGAGTTGTTAAACCTTCCCGGGGCGGCCGATGGGGGTCCCGCCCCGTGGGTCCCGACCAGGAGGTGCGATGGGGCCCGACCCCGGCCCCGGTGCCGCCCCACGCGGGACGCGCCCCCGTGGAGCTTCCGCCGCCCCGAGCGCTTCCTGCCCCAACACGGAGCCGAGGACGGGGCCGTCCACGGGAGACGACAACGCAGGTGCCCCAGGGAGGCTGGGGGAGCTGGGGGGGTTGAGGGTGCTTCGCCCCCCAAAAGGGCCGGATCGGGCCCCGGGGGGTGCTGACCCCGTGCCTTCCCCCGGGTGCAGACATGAACCCCAAAAGCTGCCTCGGCTTTGCCAAGTGCTTCCTCTTCCTCTTCAACCTCTTCTTCTTTGTGAGTGGGGTGGGAGGGGGGGATGGGGGGGACGTGTGGCTGGGGGGTGTGCGGGTGCAGGGGGGACATGGGTGTAGGGTGCGACATGGGGGGACACGGGGTGCGGGGGGGACATGGGCTGATGGGACATGGGGGTGCAGGGGGGACTTGGGGGTACAGGAAGGACTTGGGGGTGCAGCAGGGACATGGGGGGACACGGGGCTGGGGGGACATGGGGCTGGGGGGACACGGGGGTGCAGTGGGGACTTGGGGCTGGGGGGGCCAGCCATGCTTTTGGGGGGGGCTGGTTGGGGGCCAACGATCTCCTGGGGCCTGTGGGAGCTGCGGAGCTGGGCAGGCCCCAGAGCACCCCCACTAGCTGACCTGGGCCGAGCCCCTCCCCGGCCCCCCCAGGCCCTGGGCAGCCTCCTCCTCGCCTTCGGCCTCTGGGTCCTCTTCGACCGGCAGAGCTTTGCCGCCGTGCTGGGTAAGGGACCCCTGAGCCATGGGGCAAGCCAAGCCGTGGGGCACTCCCAAGCCGTGGGGTGCCCTGACCCCTGCACCCCCCAGGGTCGCCGCTGTACAGCCTGCGGGTCTGGTCCTACATCTTCTCGGGGGTCGGCATCATGACGATGCTGCTGGGCTTCCTGGGATGCCTGGGCGCCCTCAAGGAGATCAAGGCCATGCTGCTGCTGGTGAGTGGGGCAGGCTGGGGGGCCGGGGCACCAAGAGTTGGGGGCCCGGCTTGGGGGGGGGGGGTTCTGCTGCAACTTCCTGGGGCAGCCGTGGGGCCACGTGGTCTCACCACATCCTGTGCTTGTGGGGCAGCAGGAGGGAATGGGGGGACAGCGCTGGCCCCTCTGTGCTCCCCTGGTGCCATGGGGCTGTGGGGGTCCAGCTGACCCCGACCTCCCCCCCCACCCCAGTACTTTGGGATCCTGCTGCTGCTCTTTGCTGCCCAGATCACGGTGGCGGTCATCGTCTACACGCAGCGTGTCACCGTGAGTGCGGCACTGCCGGGGGTGCTGGCGGTGTGAGGTGGGGCCATGGGGGAACACTGGCACCGTGGGGCAGAGCTGTGGGGTGATGCTGCAGCCGCCGAGTGCTGCGCTCACCCCTCCTGCAGCTGGCTGCCAAGGTGGCCACCTATGTGCAGGAGCTGATCCAGGGGTACCCAGCCCAGGGACCACCCGGGGACCCCCATGAGAGCTGGGATGCCGTCCAGCAGCAGGTGAGACCTCGCAGGGCCCAGGGGGCCCCCCAGCCTCACGGCCCCCCCACTGACAACCTGCCCCCAGCTTGCTTGCTGTGGCTGGAACGGACCCCAGGACTGGAACCGCCTCGACGGCCCCCCCGGGGATGGGGGCGGGGCCATCGCCTGCTCCTGCCTTGAGGTGCTGGCGCCCAACGGCACGCACGGCTCCCCCCCAGCACTGCCCCATGGCCTCTGCCCCATGGCTGCCCCCCAGGACATCTTCCCCACGGTAAGGCACAGCAGGTGCAGCATGGGGGGCTCAGGGGGGTCCTGGAGCTCTGGGGGAGTGCAGAGCAACAGGGGGGTTGTGGCCTGGGGGCTCCAAGCAGCCCCCACGGTTGTCACCCCGCTCCTGGCAGGGCTGTGCTGAGGGCGTCAGGGGCTGGCTGGCCGAAAACCTGGTCACCGTTGTGGGGATCTGCCTAGGCATTGGCCTGCTGGAGGTAGGGGGTCTGCCGCAGGGCTGGGGGGCTGAGCCGGGGGGCAGCCCGGGGGCTGCGGGGCCACGGGGCGGGTTGGGGTGGTGGGGTAGTTCATGGGGCTATGGGGCAGTCTGAAGGGCTGGGGGGCAGCAGGGCCGGGCTGTGAGTCAGTCGGGTGGCCAGGGTGTGGCTTGGGGGCGGCGGGGCTGGGCTGAGGGGCAGCTTGGGGGGCCACGGGGTGGTTTGGGGGCAGTGGGGCAGCCGGGGGGCTGCGGGGCAGCCGCAGAGCAGCGTCTTACCCTGTCCCCCAGCTCTGCCTGCTGATGCTGTCGATGTTCCTGGTCAGGAACCTGGACCCCGACTACGAGAAACTGCTGCGGGGGTTCTGAGGGGGGCCGGGCCGGAGGGGGCACCGCGGGGCTCCCCAGTCTCTGTTCTCCCTCGGCTCTCGGTCAATAAAGCCTGCTGGAAGCAGCACGACGGGGACGGGGACGGGGACGGGGGGAGCAGGACCCGCCGCCGCCCGAATCTCCCGCCCACATGGAGCAGCACCAGCGGGAACGGCTCGCGCCCAGCCCCGCCCCTTTCCCCGCCTCTCTCCCGGGGCGGGAACGGCTCGCGCCCAGCCCCGCCCCTTTCCCCGCCTCTCTCCCGGGGCGGGAACGGCTCGCGCCCAGCCCCGCCCCTTTCCCCGCCTCTCTCCCGGGGCGGGAATGGCTCGCGCCCAGCCCCGCCCCTTTCCCCGCCTCTCTCCCGGGGCGGGAACGGCTCGCGCCCAGCCCCGCCCCTTTCCCCGCCTCTCTCCCGGGGCGGGAACGGCTCGCGCCGCCACCAACAGCCCTGTGAGGAGATCGCCGTCCCCCGGTGCCCCCCGCCGCCCCCCCGCCGTCCCCCGGTGTCCCCCGCCATCCCCCGGTGCCTTCCGCTGCCCCACTCGCCCCGGCCTGGTCCCAGGTAGCACCCACGGCCTCTTCTCCCCTCAGGGCACCGGCGCCCCTTGCCCACAGGACTCCCGGCCGTGCCCCAGGGCAGAGGGGACCTCCGAGCACCCCTCGACCCCCATCTGCGGCGTCATGGCTGCGGAGGGGCCCCCAGCCCCCTCGCCCCGCACCCCAGGCACCGCCGCCCCCCCTGAGGAGGCTGCTCTGCCGGCAGTGGAGGCAGAGACCCCGCAGGACCCGTCGCAAAGTGGGTACCGGCCAGCAGCCCACCTGCTCCCGCTGGCCAGCGACGTGAGGTACCGGGGGTTTCGAGGGCACAGGTCCCTCCATAACCTCTCCCGTTCCCCCCCCCCAGCAGCCCAGGACAGCGCAGCCACACGCCAGGGCAAGAGCTGCTGCTCAGAGGAGTTCGTCCTCAACTACACCTTCACCGTCTGTGACCCCGAGCAGACAGGTAGCGAGGGGCCCGGGCCAGTGCAGGGGGGGCCACAGCCCCGGATATGGCTTCAAGGTGCCTTCGAAGGCTCGACCTGCGGTTAACACAGCTCCACCAGGGACGGGGCTGCCGGAAAAACCCTCCCGCCCACAGCCTGCCCCCACCTGGGGAGGGGGGAAGGCCTCCGGGGACGCAAAGCTGCCTCCACGCCAAACCCCCCTGGCCCTTTCCCAGTCCCACCCCGGCTGCTGCTCCTGGGGAGTGCACATGGAGCTGGTCACCGGCCACGGGTGAGGGAGGGGGTGGCCCCACAGCCCGACACCCCACCCTGTGCCGCAGGGACGGTGCTGGCGTGGCGGGTGGTCGAGTACCTGCAGGCGGTGACAGGGCAGAGCAGCGAGGAGGGCCAGCTGCGGGCACTGCACCGCATGCTGGACCCCGAGGCGGCTGGCGCAGCACTGGACTTGCCCACCTTCCATGCCATCATGAGGGAGTGGATCGCGTCGTGCCAGCAGGAGGGGTCAGTGCTGGGGGACCAGGGCCAGAAGGCGGTTCCTCGTGTACCGGCCAGCACAACCGACGGTTCCCATCTCTCCAGGGGCTCACGGCTCGCCGAGGAGTGGGACGTGGCGGCAGGCGACCTCGGCCTAGTGCTGGCGGGTGGGTGTCGGCACAGGAAAGGGCCAAGGGGAGGGAGGGGCGAATGGGTGCCCGGTGGGGCGGCATCGCCAGAGCCACAGTGGGGATGCTGGCGTCCGCCTCGCCTCGGCGAGTGCGGTCTCGCCCCCCTCCACCCCGACAGGGCGCCTCAGCCGCAGCGAGACCAGCAGCTGCCACCTCCTTCCTTCCTGCTGGAGGGAGCAGCCAGGTCGGCACACAGGCTGTGCCAATGACGGTGTTTGCGGAGGCACATGGGCGCTGGCTCGCAGGCACAGCATCAGCAGGAGCCAATAACTTTGAAACCTGGGGACATTGTTTCGGTGCTGCTGGCCCTGGCTCCCTCCTGACAGCAAAGGGGTGGATGGACAGACAGATGCTGACAGCATCGGGAAAAAGCCCGCCGTCCCCCAGCAGCACCACTCCCCACTCGGGCAGTGCTGCCGGCGGGAGCGTGGTGCAGCCCCAAAAATCCCCTTGTGCCTGTCCTGCAGCGGGGGAAGGACGCACAGCCCTGGCAGCTGCGCAGCTCGAGGGCGATGGCGGCAACACAGACATCATGAGCCCGTAAGTGCTGCCTCACCAGGGACATAGTGCTGGCCCCAGCCACACTCTGCACCAGGGACCCCAGCGATGCCAGCCCCAGCCTCAGAGTATCCCCAAACCAGTGGCACATCCCACCCTCACAGCACTGAAGCCACTGGCCTGCGCCGCCATGCCGAGCAGCTGGCCACCCAGAACGCCAAACTGCAGTGGGACGCCAAGCTGGCCGAGGAGCTCAACGCCCGCCTGGCTGAGGAGACGGCGCAGCTGAAGGCTCAGCTGCGATGGTGCGGCATCGGCGCAGGGCAGGGCTGGGGGCTTCCCCACACCATCCCGGCGCCCAGGGGTGTGGGGGCAGGTGGTGGGTGCTGGGGTGGCTGGCCACCCCCTTGCCAGTGGATGCTCACCCCCGGGGAGGGGGACGGTCCGGGCTGCTGGGCTCCGGGACCGCACCGAAGCGCCGGTGTCTGGGTGTCCCCGGTAGCAGCCAGCAGGCACTGGAGCAGGCCAGAGCTACCGCCGAGGAGCTGGAGGACCTGAAGGCTGTGGCAAAGGGGCTGGAGGAGGAGAACAGCGAGCTCCGCCAGCAGGCACGCCAGCTGGTGAGAGGCCTGGCCTCCTCACTCCCAGTGAGCCCCCAACTGCCACCGAGGTGCCAAGCCGGCACGCAGGGAAGCAGCTCAGGGCCCCGCGTCTTCCCTCCCCAGGAAAAGGAGCAAAGGTGCCTGTGCTCGCAAGCCAACAACCTCCAGGAGGAGGTGAGGACACCACCGGGGGCCATGGGGAAGGGGGCTTGCCCCGGCAGTGCCGGGGTTGTGGTGAACGCCAGCCCCTTTTGCCCCAAGCAGAACCAGCGGCTGCTTGCCGAAGGCCATGGGCTGAGGCAGCGGATCCAGGCGCTGTCAGCCGAGATGGCCGACCTGGAGGTAAGCGGCGTTGGCGGCGTCCACACCGCCTGGCCGACGCCAAGCGCTTCGTTAAGCGCTAACAAGGCGGGTGTCTGTCCCCCTTCCCAGCGGCAAGCACCCCAAGGACGCCAGAGGGTCAGGTGCCGCCCGTCCTTGGGCAGCCCCACCCTCTCTGCCACCGTGCCACGGCACGGCTGCCCGCACACGCCCTGGCTAATGCGGCCTCTTCCCTCTGCCAGGCCCAGCTCAGCCGCTGCACAGCGCTCCTCTCCTCCCGGGATGTGGCCCTCGCCCAGGTAAGCACCGCCCGGGGATGCACATAGCTCTGGCTGCCACCGCGTCAGCCCTCAGGCCGCCCCGCAGCCCCCTCCCACGGCCGGAGACCCCCCAGACCCTGCGCCCCCTCACCGCCACCCTTGTTCCGCAGGCGGGGTTGCAGGTGGAGGAGCTGACGGTGGCGCTGGAGGAGTACGACAGGGCCGTGCAGGTACGGCATACCCAGCCCCGTCATGCTCCCCGGCGGGGGGGCTGCAGCCCCCCCCCGACCCCTCCTGGCCACAGGGAGCCCTGCGCCAGGCGGAGCCAGAGCCCCCGGGCCACAGGCAGAGCCCCGAGGCGGCCGCAGAGCCCCAGGGCGGCCGCAGCCCCCTGCCACAGCAGGAGAGCCTGTGGCTCCTCCAGCCATGGTACAGGGTGCAGGTGCTGACCGAACAGCCCGTCCCGGGGGGCTGCGGGAAAGAGCCAGCGCCCAGCAGCCGCACTGGTGACCCATGGCAGTGCCGGGCCCCACCAGTCCTGCCCTGGGGATGGCAGAGCAGCGCAGAAAGTGCCTGAACGCCCCGCAGTGTCCGAAAACCTCTTCTCCCCCAGGAGCTGCGGCTGGAGACGATGCGGCTCCGCGACCAGCTGGGCCGGATGCAGGATGCCTGGGCCATGTACGTCGCCGCCTCCACCGGGCCAGGAGGGATGCGTGGGTGGGACAGCACTGGCACGCAAGCTCAGCTCCGGCTCCTCGGTGATAGGAAGCGCCAGCCGTGTTGCACAGCATCCTACTGGCTGGCAGCCCGGCTCTGAAAGTCTTAAGTGGGGGAAAAAAGGGGCAAATGGTGAAAACTGGGACTGGCAGAAGGGGGGGGGTCCACCTCTGCCTGCAGCACCACCCCCTGGCACAGCAAGGTGTCTGAGGGACCCCTGCTGCAAGGCTGCCGGCAGCATGCAGTGGCAGGCCGTGGCAGGAGGTGCTCAGGGGCACCTGGAGCCGGGACACGGCAGCCTCTGCCCAACAACTGCCTGGCAGATCCCGCTCTGCCGGCCTGGCTCTGCTGCCACACCATTACATTGCCACGGGACGGGGGCATGCGGCAGCCAGCACCGCGGCCGTGTGCCTCCACAGTGCAGCGTGCATTTCGCCCACTGAGGGAGCCGGGGGGTTCCCCCAGGGCCACCAGTCGCGGGGCAGGATGTGGCTCTCCTGGGGCTCACCAGCTGCACGCCCAGCTGGCCCGTGGCCAAGCACCTTTGGATGCCAAGGCCCTGGCTTGGAAGCGCCTGGTGCCCCCGGCTGCAGCTTCCTCCCAGGGCTCATGCAGGGCCGGCTCCTGCTCCTGCATGCTGCTGGCCTGGCAGTGACAGTTTCTCCCTGTTGCCATAACCCGCCGCAGGGCCTGGCCCCCCACCCCACCGTACTGTACCACCCGGTGCAGCCGCCAGGCACCCCCTCATGGTGCCTCACACCTCCTCTTCCTCATGCAGGCGGCCGTGGTGCCCACTCAGCGAGGCCGACATCCCAGCACAGCCGCTCGGTGCCGAGATCGCAGCAACGTGCCAGGTAAGGGTGGGGGCACAGGGGCCCTGGCGAGGGGCACCCCAGCCACTGACCGCCGGCCCACGGCTCTGCCCAGGAGACAGGGGAAGCAGAGGAGGACGCGGCGACGGCGGCGCCCGGAGCCCTGGCGGGGGACGGTGAGGAGCCGGCCGAGCCGCAGCAGTGCCCAGGCCCCAGTGAGAGGTAGGGCCAGGAGCAGATAGCGCTGCCATGGCACGGGGGGCCAGCCCCAGCACCCTGCGGCTAACGGCCCCTCGCTCTCCCTCCCAGCAGGCCGCCACCGACGCTGCTGGCCCTGCTGCTGCTGCTGGCGCTGCTGGCCCTGCTCTGCCTCCTGCCCCGCCATGGGCTGGGGCTGCCCAGCGGCATGGCCGCCTGGCCCCAGCTCCAGCTGCGGTACCGGAGACCCCCACCCCTGTGAGACCCCTGCCACAATAAAGACCCGTTGGGCACCACAGCTTCAGTCTGCTGCGACTTCCCCAGTCCATCCCAGTCTTCCCCGTGCTGCTCACCAGTCCACCCGAGCCCATCCCAGTCTGCCCAGCCTCTCACCAGCCCATTCCAGTTCCCTCCCAGGTCCCCTGTGCCTCTTACCAGCACACCCCAGTTCTCCCAGGCCCAGACAGGAGCATTTGCAGCACCATCTCAGGGCCCTTTACACTGCCAGCGGGATCAGGGCGGGGGGTCCCCCAAGCTAACCAGCCCCCCCACCCCCAGCCCCAGCCTCATTAGTGGGTGGCCCTGGCCCGAGTCAGCACGCGAGTGGCGGCAGCCGCAGCGCCTCGTTAGCTGAGCCCTCACAAGGCTAGGGCAGCTGCTGGGAGGGACACCTCAAGAGGATTTGTGGGGAACCCCCCCAGTCCTGTGTTCCCACGGTGGGTCTGGGGTGGGTTTGGGAGTGCAGGGCCCCAGGGATCCCCCCAGCACTGCCATCTCAGGGTGCACTGGGGGTGCATGAGGGGTGCAGGGGGCTCAGGGTGGGCTGGGGGTGCTACAGGCTCCACCCCCCCAAACCAGGCTCGGAGTCAACGTCTCAACATCAACTTTATGGGCCCTGTGGGGGGTGCGGGGGGGGGCCGGGGTTCCCCAGTCTCTCCGTGGCTCTGGGGGGTCCCGTCACAGCCCCCAGAGGGGCCCCCCTGCGGCCCCCACGGTCCCTGTGTGCTTCCAGGGGGGGATCCGGGGGGTCCCCATCTCTCCTGCTGGCCCGATCCTGTGGCACCAGCGTCTCAGGCCAGCCTGAATGGGTAGGGGAGAGGGGGGTGAGGACCCAGTCATCTGGGCAGCCCCCCCCTAGGGACCCCGGTGGCCAGGGACACCCCCCAGTACCTGAGTCCGTCCCTGGCTCCCCGGCTCGGCCACTCAGGTCCCGTCCTGCTCGGATGCCGGTGTCCCCTGCAGGGGCTGGGGCAAGGGACGACGCCGCACCCCCAGTGCTCCCAGTGCCCCCATCCCAGTGCCTCCTGCACCCCCAGAGCAGCCCCAGAGCACTGCTCCCTGTGCCCCCACCCTCCTCCCCAGCGCTTCCGGTTCCCCCACGCCCCCCACCCACCCCCCAGTGCTCCCAGTGTGTCCCCACCTGGGCGCAGGGCCGCCTCCACAGGACCCAGGCTGCCGCCGCCAGGCCCAGGGCCCCCCCGAGCCCCCCCAGCAGCACCAGCCCGTGGATGCCGGAGGGGTGGGGGGGCCCCAGCCTTGACCCCGGGGTCCTTTCGTGCTGCACCGCAGGGGTGGTCAGCAGGGGGCCTGGGGGGAGACGAGGCTCAGAGGGGTCCCGGGGGGGCTTTGGGGGGTCCCCAGGGGTTGGAGGCTCCTGGGGGGCCGCAGGGAGGTATCCCCTCACTTGGGGGGGGTCTATATGAGCTTAGGGGGTCCCTGGGGGGGGGTCCTAGGAAGATCCCCATGGAGCACGGAGGCCCTGGGGGGCTCAGGAGGCTCCCCAGGGGGTGGGGATCCCCAGAAGTGTCCCAAAAGTTCTCTGGGACGCAAATCTCTGAAGATAGGTGTGGGGGGGATGGGTCGGGGGAGTGCCCCCCCTCACTAGGGTGTCCCCGTGGGGAGGGTCTGTAAGGGGTCAGGGAGCCCAAAGGTGCTGCAGGGGTTCTCGGGGGGTGCCGGGGTGGTACCTGGGCGGCAGCGCAGGTGGGTGCAGCCAGGGAAGTGGGGGGGTCGCGCCTGCAGCCCACCCAGGTGCTGCACGAGGGCTCCCAGCAGCTGCGACACATTCACCACCTCCAGCCGGACGCAGCCCTGGGGGTCCTGGGGGGGCAGGGTGTCACAAGAGCCCCCAACCCCCCCTGGGACCCCCCAGGGCCCCTTGAGAAGCCCAGGGGCCCCAATCCCCTCCTCACCCCCGGGGGCTCCAGAAACGCCCCAGAGCTCCCTGGCACCAGCAAAGATCCCACAGCCCCGCCCAGAGACACCCCCCCCCCCCCCCCGGAGAGCCCCAGAATTACCTTGGACCCCGCAGAGACAACCCCCCAGGAACCCCCAGACCCCTGCAGGGTCTCCAGAGCCACCCCTGGGACCCCTGGAGCCCCCTGCCCCGAGACCCCCAGAGTTACCATGGACCCCCAGAGCCCCTGCCAGGGCCCCCCAGACTCTGGCAGGGTCCCCAAAGCCCCCCCCTCCCCCAGACTGTCAGCCCCTCCCAATCTGTTCTCAGGACTCCCAGAGCCTCCCCAGCTCCTCCTCATCCCCTCAGGACCCCCCCAGAGGTGCTCCCCACCGCCCTGGGACCCCAACTCACATGGATGTGGCACTCAGCCACGAAGGCGATGTGGGCAGCGACAGCTTGGAGCCGGGGGGCCAGCGACCCCCCCGCCACCCCTGCCATGCGCCCCAATGCCACCGCCCCAAAGTGCAGCCCCCAGAGGTCGGAGCAGCGGCTGTCCTGGGGGGCCCGGGGGGTCACGAGGCGGGGGGGGCAGGGGTTGAGGGAGACACGAGTTAGGAGTTTGAGGGGGCACAGGGGCAGGGGGTGTCAGGGGGGTGCAGGAGGGGAGGGCAGTTGGGGGTCGGTGGCATGGGGAGGTGACACAGGGTGGACACGGGGTTGGGGGGCACACGCGGGGGTCCGGGAGCTCTCACTCACCATCTCCAGGTTGCTGGGCATCGCCACGGGGTAGTCCAGGATCAGCCAGGGGGTCTGCAGGACCGGGGCAGGTCTTAAGGGGTCCCCAAAGAGATCTAGGGGGTCTGGGCAGGGCTCAGGGGTCCCAGAGGATCTAGGGGGCTGTCAGGGAGTTTGGGGGGACCCAGGATGGGGCTTTCCCTGGGAAGTGAGAGGGTTCAGGGGGTTGGGGGGGCGGCTCCTGGGGGTCCCAGGGGAGTTTGGGGGCTCCTGGAGAAGTTGGGCGGGTCCTGAGGGGATTCAGGGTCTCTCACCGGGACGTTTACGTGGGTCAGGGGGGTTCGGGGTGTTGGGGGGGGTCCCGGGGGGTGTCCCTGGGGTCCCGGAGGGGTTTGAGGGGTCCCGTGGGGGTCTCACCAGGGCGTCCACATGGGTGCTGAAGGTGCTGCTGACAGGGTTGAAGTCGAAGGAGCAGCAGATGCCGGGGGGGGGCACGGCCAGGAGGAGCAGGAGGGGGACCTGGGGGGGCACCGGGGAGGTGGGGGGACCTGGGGGGGGGCGCCGGAGGGGGGATTGGAGGTCCCATGGGGGTCCAAGGCGTTGGAGGGGGGCTATGGGGGCGTTCCGTGGGGAGAAGCGGGGTCGGAGGGGGGGCTGAGGGGTCGGGGGGGAGGCCACGAGAGGGGTCATGGGGGGGCGGAGGGTCCCCACTTACCAGAGCGGAGCCGGGGGGGGGCGCGTCCATGACGGGGCCGAGCTGGGGCGGGGCCGGCCGAGGGGAGAGGTGAGCGAGGACCCGGGACCCCCCCTCCTAGGACCCCCCCCCCCGGGCCGCGGCGGAGCCGCCGCCGAAAGCGAAAGCGGCGCCGGGGCCGAGAGGGACCGCGGCCGGGAGGGACCCAGGCGTCCGGGGTGGGGGACCCAGGCGTCCGGGGCGGGGGGGGGGACGGGGGACGACGACACCCAGGCGTCCGGGACCCCCCCCACCACCACCTACCCCCCCCCCAGGGACCCAGGCGTCCCGGCTTCCCCTCCCCACCCCCCGGGCACCTCCACCCCCTCCCGAGGGGCCCCAGGCGTCCGGGAGCCGCCCCCCCCGCCCCCGAGGGACCCAGGCGTCCCGGCCCCCCCCTCCCCCCGAGGGACCCGGGCATCTGGGACTCCCCCCCCGGCGGCGCCCCCCTAACCCGAGGGCGCGGCTGCCTCGAGCGCGAGGGGACCCGGGCGGCCGGGCACGTGGCGGTGCGGGGCGCCCCCTGCCGGCGCGGGGGGGGGGACACCCGACCCCCCCCCCCGCCCCTTTCATCGGCAGAGACGCGACAGATGCAGAGGCCGGAGAGGGTTTATTGGGGTCGCAGCCGCAGGTCAGGGGTCACCAGAGGTCGGGGGCTCAGGGCCTGCTCCCAGGCACCCACAGGCAGCGGGGGCGGGTGCAGCGCAGCTCCAGCTCCCGCTCGGCGTCGGGGGGGGGCTCCTGTCCCGGACCCCCCAGGACCCCCCCCGGGACCCACACATGGGTGACGCTCAAAGCCGAGGCCCAGTCGGGGTCCTGGGGGGGGGACACAGGACGGGGGGGGGGCTGCTGGGGTGTCGCCCGGGGCAGGGACATGCCCGTGCTGGGGACATCCCCCCCGCCCAACATCCCCCCCAGGGACTGCCCCCATGACTGGGAAACCCCCCAGTACCACAGGGACACCCCCCCCGTAGCGGGGCTCACTACCCTCCCCAAGCCCCCCCATGTGCCTCCCATACCATGTCCCCCCCCACCCTGTGTCCCCGCCCAAGCTCCCATCCCCCCCATGCCCCCCATTACTCACCGTGCCCCCCCCACAGAGCCACAGCCCATCAGGGTGGTGCCGTGCCAGCGTCGCCCCGTCGCCCCCAGCCCCCCCCGGCAGCACCGCCAGGGCCCCCCCAGGGAGCCCGGCAGCCAGCAGCGCCTGGGGACAGACAGACAGGGAGCGACCGTCACCGTGGGGTGGGGGGGAATGGTCATGGGGTGTTGGGGGTCCTCGGGCTGGTCAGTGGGGGGGGGTCAGTCGGGGGGGGGCTGAGAGGGGCAATGGGGAGGCAGTTGAGGGTCCCGGGGGAGTTTGGGGGGTCCCCAAGGGGATTTTTGGGGTCCCAGGGGGGACTTTGGGGGTTCCTGGGGGGCTGTTGGGGTCCCCAGAGGGATTTGGGGGGGGCCCAGGGCAGGATTCAGAGGTCCCCAGGGGAGGTTAGGAGTCCCAGGGGTGGATTTGGGGGGGTCTCTGGGAGGGTTCGGGGGTCCCAGGGGGCAGTTTGGGGGGTCTGGGGTTGGATATTGGGCAATTTACACCACACAAAGAGAACGGGAACACGGGGGAGCCCCGAGGGGTCCTAGGAGCATCACCAGGGAGTTAGCAGGGGGGTCCTGGGGGGGGACAGAGAGGACCCGTGGGGGATCCCTGGGAGGGTGGGGGGGGTTTCCATCGGGGGAGCCCCAGAAGGACCACAGGTGGGTTCCGGGGGGGTCGCGGGGGTCCCCACCTGCTGCAGGCGCAGGGCGGGGCCGACGCCGCTGGGGGGCGCCACCACCACGAGGCCGCTGCCGAGCGCCAGTGCGGGGGGAAGGAGCTCCAGCGCGCGCCGCAGGGGGCGGGGCCCGCTCCAGGCCACGCCCACCACCCCCAGCGGCCTGCGCGTCACCAGGGCCCGCCCCCCAGGCACCTCCTGCGGGAGCACATTAGCCACGCCCCCACCAAGGCTCCACCCCGGGCACGGGTATCCGCCCCGCCCCCTCTCCACCCCCTGCGGGCCGGACCCATCGCCCCGCCCCTTGAAGCCCCGCCCCCGGGTTTCACCCCGCCCACTTCTGCCCGGCCCCACCCCCTGCAGCCCCCGGGCCCGCCCCTGCTGCCCAGCCCCACCCCCTGCAGACCCCGCCCTCTTCCCCAACCCCCAGGTGCGACCCTCAGGCTCCACCCATCTCGCCCGGCTCCGCCTCCTTCAGGCTCCTCCCCTCCCCCATCCCCACCCCCACAGGCCCCACCCACCTGCACGACTCCACCCAACAGCTCCACACGTGCCGCCCACCGCAGCAGCGCTCCCCGCAGCCGCCCGTCACCGTCCTCGTCACCGTCACCATCGTCGTCATCGCCCTTCTGGGGGGGTCCCGCGGCCCTGCTCTCCCCCAGCGCCGCCGCCCCCCCCCGCAGTACCCGGGCACGAGCCGACGCCGGCAGCCGCGACCACCTGCGAGGGGCCAAAGGAGCGCTGGGGACCCGGGGGTCCAGGGACCCGACTCCCCCTGCCAGGGACCCGAGGACCTGAGACCCCCTCCCCGGCAGGGACCCGGGGGTCCGGGGATCCAGCCACCCCCTCCCCGGCAGGGACCCGGGGGTCCGGGGACCCAACACCTCCCGCTGGCGGGGACCCGACCCCCCACCCCCACGGACCCGAGGACCTGACCCCCCCCCTCCCGGCGGGGACCCAGGGGTCCAGCCCCCCCGTCCCCCGTCCCTCACCCCAGGGCGACACGGCGGGCGGCCTCCACGGCTGCAGCGACGTCAGCGGAGTTGGGAGCCACTGCGGGCCCCCCCCGGACCGGCTCCAGGCTGGGGGTGGCAGGGTCAGAGGTCAGGGGTCACAGTGCTTGGCTACGGGGGGGTCCTCGAGCTGCACGGCAGTGTGGGCGGGGGGGGGGCATTACCTGAGCTCCGGGTCCGGGAGGGTCTCGGGGGGGTTCCCCGGGTCCAGGAGGGTCTCGGGGGGGTTCCCCAGCCCCAGGGGGGGCTCCCAGGGGGGACGCCCGTACTCTCGCAGCGCCTGGGGGGGGGGGGGGGGCCACGGCCCATCTGCGCTGGGACAGGGCCCCCGTGGTCCCTGCAGCCCCCAGGCCCACCCTGGGGTCCCCAAACCCTTTCTGGGGCTCCCCCAGCCCCCCCAAACCCCCCAGGACCTCCCCAGGGAGCCCAGAATCCCCCCAAACCCCCCCAGGACCCCCCCCACCCACCACGCCCCCCCCACCTCCAGGCTGGTGCCGTCCCCGTCCCCCCCGGCGCAGCCCCCCCTCGGGTCCAGCAGGTTGAGCGCGTTGAGCCACACCAGCCCCAGGGGCAGCCTGCGGAGCCAGGGATCATGGGTCAGAGGGATGAGGATCAGGGTCACGGGGTCAGGGGTCAAGGGCCGGGGTCACCTGTCAGCTGTGTCAAGGGCGAGGGTCACGTCCTGGGCCCAGACGGCACCGGCTGCCACGTGGGGCAGCCCCGAGGCCACGGTGACGGCCTCCCCCGGGGAGCGCACGGCCAACAGCACCAGCACCGGCCCCGGCACCTGCCGGGGACACGCACACATCAGCAGACCCCCAACCTGCACCCCCACAAGCCCCCCGCCCTGCGCCCCCCCACCCCCTGGCTGTCTGTGCCGCCCCCTCCCCTTTTTGCCTCCGCCTTGACCAATTTTGGGTTCCCCCCGGTACCCACCAGCTCCCGGAGGCAGCGTGAGGTGGGGGCCACCCCCGTGATCAGGGTGGGGGGGTAGAACCGACTCCCTGGGGGCAGCGTCACCGGCGGCTGGAAAACCTGGGGGGGAAGAAGGACCCCGGCGTCCGGGTACCCCCCAGCGTTTGGGTACCCCAGAACAGACCTCACGCCCCCCCCCGACCCCCCACGTCCCCCCGATGTCCCCATGGCCCCCCCCAGCCCCGTGCCCCTCCATGTCCTCCCATGTACCCTCCCCACTCCCGATGCCCCCCTTGTCCCCCCTCATCTCAGCCCCCCCACGTGTCCCCCCAGCCCCCCATGTTCCCCCCTGCCCCCCAGGTCCTCCCCAGTATCCCCCCCCACGTCCTCCCAGGCCCCCCTGTTCCCCCTCACCTCAGCCCCCTCCTCGTGCGCCGCCTGCACCACCTCCTTGGGGGGGGCGGCCGTGGGGGGCAGTGGCCCCACATCAGTGCCGAGGTCCAGTGGGTCCCCAATCCGCAGCCCCCCAAGTCGGGCCCGGAGTCGCCGCTCCAGCGGTGCCACCACCCCCTCCTGCACCAGCACCACACAGCCCCCCCACGGGAACTGCGGACACGGCGGGGGGGGGGGTCAGGGAGCCCCCAGGATGCTCCCAGACCCCCCCAGGAGCCCCCGGACCCTCTGGGACCCGCCAACGTCCCCCAAGCTCCCCCTGCTCACCAGGGCTGGGGGGGTCCCCGTGCTCCCCACGATGGCAGCAGCCGCGCTGTCCAGGTCGGCCGAGTCGAGGACGATGACAACGACACGGCCCCCCCGGGCCCCCCCGAGCCGTGGTCCCTGGCACGGGGAGCCCCAGGCCACATCTTGCACCTCCTCCTACATGCAGGGTGACACAGCGGGACGCGTGGAACCCCCGGCCACGTCCCGATTTCCCGTACGAGGACACGAGGGACGCAGGGATCTCCCGATGGCGCAAGGCCCCCCCGTACCTGCCGGGCACCGAGGAAGGTGATGGCAGCGACGCGGGTGTGGGCACGGAGGGCGCGGCGCAGGCAGGGGGTCCCCGTCACCACGTTGAGCAGCCCGGGGGGCAGCACCCCCCCCTCCCCGCTCAGCTCCGCCAGCAGCAGCGGCACCAGCGGGGCCTCAGCCGGCGGCAGCACCAGCGCCGCATTGCCTGCGCAGGACGCCTGCGTCCCCTGGGGGCCGGGGTTCCCCCACCTGGACACCGCGGTTCCCTGTGCCCCCCCAAACACCTGGGTCCCCCCATCCCCCCCAAACACCTAGCTCCCTTCCCCAGATACCTGGGTCCCCCCACCTGGACACTGGGGTTTCTTGTGCCCCTCAAAAACCTGGGTCCCCCCACGTGGACACTGGGGTTCCCCCACCCCCCCATTGACACTTGGGGCCCCCCACCTGGACACCAGGGTTCCCTGCCCCCCCCCAAACGCCTGGCTCCCCTCCCCAGGTGCCTGGGTCCCCCCACCGCATGCCTGGGTGTCCCCCACATGCCACGGACCCCCCACCCTCATGCCTGGCTCCCTTGAATGCCAGGTCCCACCCCCGGAGGCTGGGGCCCCCCCCACTCACCCATCGCCAGAAGGGATCCCAGCTTCCAGAGCAGTGCCGCCAGGGAGCAGGGACCCGACATGAGGATGGCCACCACGCCTGGGGACGGCGGCGGGGGGGGGGTGCTCAGCAGGGTCCCGGGGAGCGCCGAGGTCCCGGGGGTCCCAGGGGACACTCACCGAGGGGGGCCCAGCTGCCCAGGCCGGGGGGACCGATCTGGGCCCACCCCGCCGGCACCCGCAGCAGCCGCAGCCCCAGTTCCAGGTCGGCCCCGAGGGCCTGGGCCAGCGGCCGCCCCCCCGAGAGAGCGGCCACCGCCCCCAACCCCGCAGCCCCCTGCTCCAACGCCGCCGCCAGCCTGTGGGGACAGGGGGGGACGGGGGAGTGAGGGCACAGGGGGGACCCGAGGGGACACGTGGGGGGTACAGGGACACGGGGGGCCCTGAGGGGATTCATGGAGGCGTACAGGGACACGGGGGGAGCGCAGGGGGGCACAGCGGGGGCATGGGAAGCAGGTGGTAGTCCTGGGGTCGCATGGGGTCACAAAGCTGGGGACAGCGCTGGGGTCGTGGGGGGTCACGGGGTCACACGAGGTCACACTGCAGCAAGGGGAAAAGGGGGATACAGGCAGAAACGAACGGTCATGAGGGGCCACAAGGGGTCGTGGGAAGCCCCACAGGGTGAGGTGCCAAGGATCACAGACGGGGGTCAGAGATCAAAGGTCACCATGACTCACCGCTGCAGGTGCTGGGCCCGCTGTGGCCCCCCCAGCCGCCCCCATTTTGCCGCCGCCACCGCCGCCGCCTCCACAGCCGCCGCCAGGTCGGCCTCCTCGCCCCGCAGCACCGTCGCCAGCAGCCGCCCTGGGGGTTGGCGGGGGGGGGAGAGAGGGCGGGTGTGACCCCTGACCCTGACGCCCCCCCCTAACCCCTGACCCTTGAGCCCCCATACCCGTGGCGGCCTCCCGGCACTCCAGCGTCCCCCGTCCCGGCGGCTTCAGCCACGTCCCAGCCACGAAGTGCCCCAGGGCCCGGCCGTGGGTCTCCAGCCACGCCTGGGGGGTCCCGAACGCCTGGGTCCCCCCCCCGAGCGGGGGCAGGGCCCAGGCACCGGCATTCCCTCGAGGCTGCAGCACCACCTGCAGCGGCCCCTCCCTCCCCCCCCCACAACGACCTTCGGCCCGGGGGGGGACACGGGGGGGACCCCGGCGTCCCGGCGCTGCCCCACCCTCGACTTTGCCCCCAGCACACCCCACCACCCCCCCAGGGACGCAGGCGTCCAGGCCCCACCCCCACCCCATGGACCCTGACCCTTCCAGGGGTCCCAGGCATCCAGGGGGGCCCCTAACCCGCCCCCCGAGGGATCCCAGGCGTCTGCAGGCCTCCACCCCCCCCACCTGCCCAGTGTCCCCCAGACCCCCCGCCTGGCCCCATGGGCCCCCCCAGTGTCACCCAGGGCTCCCCCTGTGACCCCCCGGGCCCCCCAAGACCACCCTAGGACCCCCCGTGGGCTCCCCCAGTGCCCGCCCCCGGCCCCATTTGCTCCCTCGGGACCCCCCACGGCCCCCCCCAGCCCCCCAGGAGACCCCCAAGAGCCCCCTGAGTCCCCCAGGACCTCTCCATGGCCCCACAGCCGCCCCCCAGGACCCTTCCAGTGTCCCTCCATGGGTCCCCCGTGCCCTCCCCGGCCCCACACACCCCCCCAGAGCCCCCTAATATGCCTCTCCAGTGCTCCCCAGGACCCCCTCACCTCCCCCAGTGCGGCCCCCCCGGGCCTCGGCCCCTCCTCCATGCTGCTGAAGATCTCCGGGACCGGGGGGGGCCCCAGTACCGCCATCGCTGCCGCCGCACCAGCGAGACGAGCGCCCGGGCGGAGGGAGCGGCCTCGCTGGCTCCGCGGAACCATAGAGACGGGCCCCGCCCCCAGCCGGAACCGGAAGTGCCGCGCGGCGGGAGGGAGAGGTGGCCGGTAACGGCTGCGCGGGGCGGCCTGGGGGGGCCCTGAGGGGGTCCCCAGGCGGGTCCCCGGGGCCGGGGGAGACCGGGAGGGTCTGGGGTGCGACGGGGCCTGGGAGGCGCTGGGGGCCGCTGGGGGCCGCTGGGCCCCCCCGGGCCCCCGTTCCCCACGTCCCTGTGCCCCCCGCAGCCCATGGCGGCCCCCGCGGACCTGTCGCTGCTGTCGGCCGAGCTGGAGGCGGAGGACGGGGATGACGAGGCGCTGCGGCGGCTCCTGCTTCAGGTGGGGCCGGGCTGGGGACCGGGGGGGTCCCGGGGGGGGGGGGTCACGGTACTGACCCGCGCCATCCCTCTGCCGCCCCCCAGGTGACCCAGGACGATGAGAAGCCCCCCCCCGCGGCCCCCTCTCGCGCTGTCACCCCGCAGCCAGGTAGGAGGGCTCCGGGGAGGGTTGGGGGGGGGTCTCGGAGGGGCCCGGCTGCCCTCTGACCCCCCCTGCCCCCTCCTCCAGGGCTGTGCGTGAAGACCCGGGCGGGGGGGGCCAAGGTCTTCGTCAACGTCTGTCACTCGGGGGAGGTGCCCCCGCCCCCCCCGCTGTCCCCCCCCGGGCTGCAGCGCCTCCTCCACGCCCCCCCCACCACTGCTGGGGCCTTCCGCATCCCCATGAGCCTGGGGGAGCCCCACGCCGAACTGGACCGCAGTAAGACCCCCCCCTTCCAACCCCCCTGATCCTCTCCAGCCCCCCAAATCCCCCTGACCCCCCCCCGTCTCCTGCAGGTGGTCAGGGCTGCACTGCCTACGACGTGGTGGTGAACTCAGGGTTCTTCCGCACTCTCCAGGTGAGAGGGGGCTGCGGGGGGGAGTTGGGGGGCTTGTGAGGGGAATCGGGGGGCCCTAAGCTCCCCACCCCCCCCAGGCTGACCCCTTGTACCTGGAGTTCTTCCTGACGGTGGCTATGGAGGGGCTGTCGGAAAAGTATGGGGTGGAGCTGGAGCTGACAGGTACGGGAGATTGGGGGCACTGGGAGGGGGGGCGTCAGGCTGGGGACAGAGACGGGAACCAGGAGAACTGGGAGGAGTGGGGCAGGAGGAGCACCTAGGGGCACTGGGAGTGGGGGGGTAAACTGGTGGGAGTGCAAACGGGAGGGAACAGGGACAGCAGTGGGGTGCTGGGGGGTTTGGGACACCGGGAGGGGGGTCGTGGTTGCGGGGGAGGCTCTCGCACCCTCATGACCCCCCTGATCCCCCCCAGGCTGGCGGGTGCTGCGGAACCGCAAGTTCATGGGCTCCATCTCGGCCCAGAACATCCGGGCGCGGCCCCGGCCCCACATCCAGGAGCTCGAGGAGTAAGTGGTGTCCCCCCTGACACCCCCCTGACACCCCCCTGACACCCCCCTGACACCCCTGGTGTCCCCCGGGACCTCCCTGTCTCCCCCCACCTCCCCCTGACCTGCTTCTCTTCGCAGCCCCCCGCAGGAGCCGCTGCTGCCCCCCAGGTAGGAGCCATGGAGTGGGGATGGGGACCCCCAGCCCTGGGACCCCCCTTCCTGACCTGTGTCCCCCCCCGCAGCCCCCCAGGGCCCCCACAGTTCGTGGTGGTGGCAGAGCCTTCCTCCCAGCACCCACAGGTGCTGCAGGCGCGCGTCCTCCTGCCCCATGCCGTGAGTTGGGGGGCATGAGGGGGATGCTGTGGGGCTGGGGGGTGGAACAGGGAGGGGGCTTGGGTGGGCACTGTGGGGCTGGGGGGGGTGTCAACCTGATCCGGGGGGGTCTGGAGGGGTGGGGGGTCCCTGTAAAGGTCTGGGGGGGGGTTGGGGACCCTGAGGGGTGAGGTGGGGGTGGGGCTGTCTGGCCCCTCCCCTGACCCCACCCTGCCCCACCCAGGCAGGGGCGGGGTCGCTGTGGCTGGGGCTGAGTGAGGAGCGGCTGGTGCTGGGGGGGGCAGAGGGGGGCCCCCCCCTCCTGGAGCTGGGGCTGCCCCTCCCCCCCGACCCCGCCCGCTGCCACGCCCGCTTCCACCGGCGTACCAAGGTAACTGTCGTCATGGTAACCGGCTGACCACCCCCACTGCCCTGCCCCCTTTCCCTGCAATTAGCCCCACCCAGTCAGGTCACCTAGGTAATGGTAACCATGGTGATTCTTAACCCCACCCACCTTTTAGCCCCACCCCCTTGTCTCCACCCCTTCCCCAGCAGGCACCACCCCCAGCTGACCCCTGACCTCCCCCCACAGGTCCTTACTGTGACGATGCCCCTGCAGGCGTGAGGGGGCAGCCCCCCTGGCCCCCCCCCCCCGGACACCATGGTCCCCCCCTCCCCACCCGCCCCCCTTTTTTGTATTAAAATCAGCAATAAAGGGTGACCCAAGCGCCTGCCTGCGTGTGTGACGGGCTGGGGGTCCTCCTGCACCCCTGCGGGGAGGGGGCAGCAGCCGGGTGCTGGGGTTCGCTCTGCCCCCCCCCGCCCCGTGGGCAGCGGACCCAGACGTGCGGGCAGCCTGCCCCTCCCCACACACACGGAGGGGGGGGGCTCTGCCCACGCGGGGGGGATTTAGCGCTGAGCCGGCGGCGGGGGAGGGGGGGCTCCCAGAGGACCCAGGCGTCCGGGAGGAGGAGAGAGGACCCGGGCGTCCGAGGGGAGCCGGCCCAGGCATTGGGGGAGGGGGGGGGCACCCAGGTGTCCGGGGGGGGGGCACCCAGGCGTCCAGCAGACCATGGTGCCCTGAGCCGCCATGCAGTTCAACAAGGAGGAGTTCAGGCGGCAGGTGGGGGCCGGGCTGGGCCGCCTGCACCGGTGAGCGGGGACCCCGGGGGGGGCGGGAAGGACCCAGGCGTTGGGGTGGGGGGCTGGTTCCTGGGCCCCTCAGGCTGCCCGCATGCCCCGGGGGGGTCTTTTTCCCACTCTGCGCGCACACGCGTGCCAGTGGCTCTGACCCCCCCCGCCGGCTGCCCTTAATCCACCCCCCCTCCAGCTTATGTAAGTGTCAGCGTGCCAGAGCACACGCAGGGGGTGGCTGGGGGCTTGCACACGCGTGTGCCCCTGTCGGCCTCCCCACCCCGGCCTGTGTGCGACTGTTGCACGCGGGTGTGCGCTCTCGCCCCCCCCCCCACCCCCGGGGGCTCAGACGGGGGATTTAGACCCGTGGTAATCTGCTGCCACCACACCGGGGGGGGTATGGGGGGACCTGGGGACACGGCGGGGGGAGGTAGGACACAGGGGCTGTGGGGACAGGGAGACACCAGGGATGTGGTGGGCCGTGGGGCTGGGGGTCCAGGGGGCTGGGGGGGGGACCAGGACATGGAGGATGTGGGGATGTGGCAGGGGGGCTCCAGGACGTGGGGTGACCGGAGCTGCCCTCCGTGTCCCCCTGGGACCCCCGTCCCTCCAGGGCCCTAGAGCGGCGACAGGACGATGCAGAGGGGCTGGAGCTGGGCCCTGGGGGGGGCTCTGGGGGGGACTCTGGGGGGCGGGCCCCACACCCCCCCGTGCTGGACTGCACCTGCTGCGGCCTCCCCCGGCGCTACGGCATCGCCATCCTCTGCGCCATCGGCTTCTGCATCAGCTTCGGCATCCGCTGCAACCTGGGGGTGGCCGTCGTCAGCATGGTCAACGGGGCGCACGGGCAGGTACGGGGGGGCCGGGGGAGTCGGGGGGGCTGTGGTCGGGAGGGGGAAGGTTCAGGGGGTCCGGGCCACGGTGACCCCCCCTGCTCCCCCCTCCTCCCAGCACGCCCAGTTCAACTGGGACCCTGAGACAGTGGGGATGATCCACGGCTCCTTCTTCTGGGGGTACATCGTCACCCAGATCCCGGGGGGCTTCATCGCCCAGAAGTTCGCAGCCAACAGGTGGGTGGGGGGGCGCGGGGTTATGGGGGTTGGGGCAACAGTCCTAGCACTTGCACGTGGACCCGTTGCACGTCCCCCCTCTGGCACGTGCCCTGTTGCGCATCCCCCCCGTTGCACGCGTCCCCCTCGCACATGTCCGTCCCCCCCCACGCGTCTCCCCCTCGCCCCCGCAGGGTCTTCGGCCTCGCCATCGTCTCCACGTCGCTCCTCAACATGCTGATCCCCTCGGCCGCCCGCACCCACGTGGGCTGCGTCATCGCGGTCCGCGTGCTGCAGGGGCTGGTGGAGGTGAGGGCGGGGCCGCCGTGACGTTCCCCATTGGCTGCTGAGGCTGGAGGGTGGGGCGGGCTGGGGGCGGGTAGCCGCTCCCTATTGGCTGCTGCCGGTCAGTGGGGAGAGAGGTGCTGGGTGAGGGCGAGGTGAAAGATGAGAAGGGGCGGGGCCGATTCCCTTGTGGTGGGCGGGGCTGGGTGTGACACCCCTCTCTGCCCCACCCAGGGCGTGACCTACCCGGCATGTCACGGGATCTGGAGCAAGTGGGCCCCGCCCCTGGAGAGGAGCCGTCTGGCGACCACGGCCTTCTGCGGTACGGGGGTCCTGGGGGGGTGGGGCAAGGGTCTGCGGGCTGGAACAAGGACCCTGAACACCCATGGAGGTGGGGGGGAGGCGCCGGCCCCGCCCCGGGCAGCGGTTGGGGGGGGGGCAGTGGGGGCTGCAGACACCCACCCCCCCCAGACGCCTGGGTCCCTGGCGCAGGCTCCTACGCAGGGGCGGTGGTGGCGATGCCCCTGGCCGGCGTCCTGGTGCAGTACACGGGCTGGAGCTCCGTCTTCTACGTCTACGGTGAGACCCGACCCCCCTGACCCCGACCCTGACCCCCCCCGGGGCCCGGCCCCGCCCCGCCCTGACCCCACCCACCCCTAGGCAGCTTCGGGGTGTGCTGGTACCTGTTCTGGGTGCTGGTGTCCTACGAGAGCCCGGCCCAGCACCCCACCATCTCCCCCGAGGAGCGCAAGTACATCGAGGAGAGCATCGGGGAGAGTGTCGGCAGCAACCCCCTGCTGGTGGGCGGGGCAGGGGGTCAGGGGTCAGGGGTCGGAGGTCAGGACCCAGCAGGGTCCCGGCAGTGGGATGAGGGGTCGGGGCGAGGGTGGTGCTGGGAGGTGGGTGCCGGGGTCAGGGGTCGTGTTGGGGCTTTAGGTCACTGGCAGCTGGGTCAGGGGTCAGCGGCGGTGTTAAGGGTTGGGTTGGTCCTGCGGGTCTTTGACCGCAGGGTCAAAGCGGGGTCAGGGGTCAAAGGTGGGTTGGGGGAAGATGGCTGGGTGCTGGGTCAGGAGGTGGGGGTTGCTGTCAGCGGGGTCAGGGGTTGGGAGGTCGCTGGCAGCCCTGCCCCCGCAGCTGGCCACGCCCTGGCGGCAGTTCTTCACCTCGATGCCCGTCTACGCCATCATCGTCGCCAACTTCTGCCGCAGCTGGACCTTCTACCTGCTGCTCATCAGCCAGCCCGCCTACTTCGAGGAGGTCTTCGGCTTCGAGATCAGCAAGGTGGGACCCTGACCCTGCCTCGGGGGCAAGCCCTGGTGTCCGGGGGGGACCCCAGGGTCTGGGGGGGACCCCAGGGTCTGGGCACCCCACGGCTGATGGCCCCGCAGGTGGGGCTGCTCTCGGCCCTGCCTCACCTGGTGATGACGATCGTCGTCCCCATCGGGGGCCAAATCGCCGATTTTCTGCGCTCCCGGGGGCTGATGTCGACCACCAACGTTCGCAAGATGATGAACTGCGGCGGTGAGGGGGGCACGGGGGGGAGTGTGAGGGGGAGCATGGCAGAGGAGGGGGAGACATTGGGGGCCACATGGAGGGAAACAAGGGGAGGATGGGGGGGGACAGGGAGGGGGACATGGGGAAGGGAGGGGGGCACTGGTGGTCCTGGGGAGGATGTGGAGACACCTGGGGGCAATCAGGGGGTGTTGGGGGTCCCTGGAAGCAGGGGGGGGGTCTGGGGTGTCCCCGGCCGTGGGTGACTCCCCCCCGGCCCCGCAGGTTTTGGCATGGAGGCAACGCTGTTGCTGGTGGTGGGGTACTCGCGGTCCCGCGCCGTCGCCATCTCCTTCCTCGTCCTGGCCGTCGGCTTCAGCGGCTTCGCCATCTCCGGTGGGGATGTGGGAAGGGGGGAGACACGGGGAGGGGGACACACGTGTGGGTGACTCCCCTGCTGCCCCCCCCGCCAGGGTTCAACGTCAACCACCTGGACATCGCCCCCCGCTACGCCAGCGTGCTGATGGGTCTCTCCAACGGGGTGGGGACGCTCTCGGGGATGGTCTGTCCCCTCATCGTGGGGGCCCTCACCCGGCACAAGGTGGGGGGGACCGGGGGGGTGAGGATGGAGCAGGGCTGCGGGGTGAGGGGGACCCAGTGGGATAAAGGACCTGGGGGGGAAATAGGGACCTGGGGTGTAATGGGGACTATAGGTGACACTGGGACCCGAGGGGGGGGGCAGTGGGGTGGAGGGTGGGGCATTAGGGGTTTTGGGGGGGCAGTGGGGGCCCAAGAGGGAGCATTGGGACCGTGATGGGGGCACTGGGACCGTGCGGGGCAGTGGGACGCGGGGGGACACGAGGGTGGGGGGGCTCTAGGACCCTGAGACTCACCGCCACCCTCTGGCCCCGCCCACTTGCCTCGGCCCCGCCCCTTTCCTGTCCCCGCCCTCCCTTATTTGACCACGCCCGCCGCCCCGTCGGCTCCACCTCAACCCCGGCCCCGCCCCCTCGCCCCGCGCTCCCGCCCCCGCGGCTCGCCGATTGGCGGGCGGCGGCGGATTGGCAGACGCGGGAGGAGTGGCAGTGGGTCTTCCTGATCGCGGCGCTGGTGCACTACGGCGGCGTGGCCTTCTACGGCGTCTTCGCCTCGGGGGAGCCGCAGCGGTGGGCGGAGCCGCCGCGCGAGGAGGCGGAGCCGCTGGCGCCCAGGGGCGGGGACAGCGACGAGGAGGAGGAGGGGGAGGGGGAGGAGGAAGGAGGCGGCGGGGGGGGGCCCCCGGGCGGCCCCCCCGCGGGGTACGGGGCCACCGGCACCACCCCCGCCCCCGGCCCCCGCGGGGAGACCCAGGGATGAGCCCCCACCGCCGCCGAGGACCCCCCCGAGCCCCCCAAGGACCACCGGGGACGACCCCCACGGCCCCCTGGAGACCCCCCCCCGAGCCCCCCTGGGGCAACCAACCCCCCCCCCCCAGGGGCACCCCGGGACCCCCCACCCCCACCGGAGCCCCCCCCTCCCCGAGCCGGGATCGCGGCCCCCTCCTCCCCTCCTGTTCAGAGCACCCCTCCCGGTGCCCCAGGACCCCCCAAGGCTGGGCCCCCCCCCGCCCCCCCCCCCCCCCGCTGTACATATATAAATACAGGGGGGGCTGCGGTCCCCGGATCGGCCCCTCGAGTCTGTGTGAACTGCAGGCCTGTTCTGCTAGGGGTACCGGGGGGCACTGGGAGGTACTGGAGGGTGGCACTGGTGGATGTATTGGGAGATACTGGGGACATGGCGGGGGGAGTGGGGGGCACTGGGAGTGTCACTGGGGGGCCGAGGGGTTTAGGACCCCGCGGGGTGAGGGAGGGCCCAGGCACCGCCCCCTCATTTCCATAACGCCAGAAACGTGCGAGGGCTCCGCCCTCCATGGCGGCTCCCGGCGCAGCGTCGCGCCCGCTTTCCGCCCCGCGCGTGACGTCACTTCCGCCCCTGCGCTCAGCCCCCGCCGGAAGGGACGACCCCGCGGCGCGCGCGGGGCGGAGCCTCTTTCCCGAGCGGGCGGCGGCGATGGCGGAGCCGCGGGTGCGGGCCGGGGGCCCGGGTGGGCCCAGGGTGGGGGGCCGGGGCGGCCGGGAAGGCCCGGGGGGGGTCGGGGAGGCGGCGGCGGAGAGTCTCGGCGGCGGGGGGCGGTGTGCGGGGCCGCGAGGTAGCCCGGGGGGCTCCGGGAGCCGGGAGCAGCGCGTCCACGTGGGGCCTCCGAGGGCGCCTGGGGGCCTCTGGGACCCCCCGGTGACACCGCCCTCCCCCCCCCCGCTTCTCCCGGTACCGCAGGTTCTGGTGATCGACGGCCGCGGGCATCTCCTGGGCCGGCTGGCGGCCATCGTGGCCAAGCAGGTGCTGCTGGGTAAGTGTGGGACCCCCCTCCCCGGGATACCGGGACCCCCGGCGCGGTGATGAGCCTCTTCGGCTGTTGAGTCTCACGACCGTGAGAGCTGCCCCATGCACTACCAGCTGAGCGCCGGGGGGACCGAGCCGGGGGGGCGAAGGCACGTGGGTCTGGTCGCTGCCGCCCCTGAGCTGTGTCCGTGTGTCTTCCTCCCCCCCCGTGTCCGTGTCCCCCCCCCATGTCCCTCTGTGTCTCTGCCACGTCCCTGTGTGTCCCCCCAATGTCCGCAGGCCGGCGCGTGGTCGTGGTGCGCTGCGAGGGCATCAACATCTCCGGCAACTTTTACCGCAACAAACGTGAGTGGGGCGGGGGCGGTTACCGGGGGGTGTAACAGGAGCCCTGGACGCTGGGGTCCCTCCCGTTTTGCGAGGGGGTAATGCTTTGCCCGCCCCCCCCCCCAGTGAAGTTCCTGGCCTTTCTGCGGAAGCGGATGAACACCAATCCCTCACGGGGGCCCTACCACTTCCGTGCCCCCAGCCGCATCTTCTGGCGGACGGTGAGAGGTGAGTTTGGGTGGCCGGGACTCCCCCCAAACCCTGGGGTGCCCCCCCACACCCCCCCCCTAGAGCCCCCTGACCCCTCCTGTGCTCCCCCCAGGGATGCTGCCCCACAAGACAAAGCGAGGCCAGGCAGCACTGGAGAGGCTGAAGGTGTTCGATGGAATCCCCCCGCCCTATGACAAGGTGAGGGGACCCCCAGATCCCAGGACCCCCCCCAGCTCCATGGGACCCCCCCAAATCTGCCGCCCTGTGTCAATGATGCACTTTTACCTACATTGTTCGATGGTCCTTGAGAGAAACTTTGATACTGAGACACTGGGACTGCCCCAACCCCCCCGTTGTCCTCCCCCAAACGCCTCTTTGTCCCCCTCTTGCCACCCTCCAAAACCAGCTCCCGTCTCACTGATGCTCTCTCTCTGGCAGCGGAAGCGCATGGTGGTTCCGGCTGCTCTCAAGATCATCCGCCTGAAGCCCACCCGCAAGGTAAGGTGTGGGGGGGTCCGGGGGGGGCTCCCCCAGCACCAGGGTCCCCCCTTGACCCCCCCATGCCCCCCCCGCAGTTTGCTTTCCTGGGCCGGTTGGCACATGAGGTGGGCTGGAAGTACCAGGCGGTGACAGCGGCGCTGGAGGAGAAGAGGAAAGAGAAGGCAAAGTTGCGCTACAACAAGAAAAAGAAGCTGATGGTGAGAGAGGGATCCCCAAAAACTGGGGGGGGGGGGGGGGGCTTGAAACCGCCACTCATGTGGGCATCCTGGAAACCACCGCAGGGGGCTCAGCACTGCCGGGGAGGGCTTCCTATAACAGGACTGTGGGGGGGTGCCCTGGCTGCGCACCCCTCCACAGGGACGCTGGGCACCCCCTTAATGCTTCCCTCCCCCATTTCAGAGCCTGCGGCGCCGGGCTGAGCGCAATGTGGAGGGGAAGACGGCGCCGTTCACGGCCGTGCTGCGCCAGCATGGTCTGCTGCTCTGAATAAAGGGGCGCGGTAGTGGTTCTGTACTGGGAGCACTGGTCTGTACTGGGGGGACTGGTGTGGGCTTGGGGGGGAGGCGGTAAGGAAAACACAGCGTGGGGGAAAACACAGCCTGGGGTGGGTTTAGCTCTTTATTGTGTTCTGAGGTATGGGGTTGGGGGTTCATGCCGCGAGGCTGGGGGTTCATGCCATGGGGCTGGGGGCTCCCAGCGAGCCCCCCTCTGGCCCCACAGCCCCCACCTGCCGCCGCGCCTCGTCCAGCAGCTGGGCGATGAGCTCGCTCTCGGCCAGCGGCATCACGGGGCTCTCGGTCAGACCTGGGGGGCAGAATGGGTGTGGGTGTCAGGGTGACCCTGGTGTCTGTGCCCCCCCACCCCCTGGGGGTCCCGCACTCACCCTGCAGCAGGCACTCCCGGACATGCTGGGCCTCGTAGCGCAGGCCAGTGCCATGGGGGAAGTTGAGGGGCTGGGAGGGGGGGGGCAGGGGGAAGAGCTCCCGCCGGTCCCCTACTACTAGCTCCGTTGGGCAGTTCATGTGGCTGGGGAACTGGAGGGGGGGGGGGGGCACATCAGGCACCTGGTGGGGCACGGGCTCCCTGCATGTGCCCCCCAAGTCGGGCACCCAGGCATCTGGGGTCCCCCAGCTGGGGGTGCTAAGCCCCAGTCAGGAGACCCAGCTGTCTTGACCCTTTTCCCCCACCATGGTGCCCTCCTCAGGGGACTCGGATATCTGGGCTTTCCTCCCACCCACCCGGGATATTCCTCACAATCCCTCCCCTACTGCCCCCCCACCCATGACCCCCCCCTCCCCATCCGTGGTGCTCCCCCACCTCCCACTGGGACCCGGCATCCAGGCCTTTCTCCCCCAACCGTGGTGACCCCCACCCACCCCAGGACACCCCCCTTTCCCCAGGGGACCCGGTCCCACCTCGGCCCATCCCTGGGTGCCCCCCAGGGCAGCCCCGCCTGGCAGCTCAGCCGCCATGGAGCAGGTCAGCACGGCCTGGCGGTTCCCCTCGTACTCCAGCGTCATCGTCACCGTCTCGTCCACCCCTGCGCCCCACAGCTGTGGGGCACTGGGACCCCCAGATCCCCCCCCCCCCCAGGCCCCGAAACCCCCTCAGGGACCCAGCAGCCCCCTCCCCTCAGAGCCCCTGCAGGGGAGCCCTTACAGCCCCCTTGTGGCCCCCCCACATCTCCCCAGTGCCCCCCACTGGATCCCTACAGCCCCCATTCCTATTGTCCCCAAAGGTACCCCATTGCCCCCCCTTTCTCTCCAGTGCCCTCCCAGTATACACCATTCTCCCGCATCCTCTCCCACCCCCACTGTACCTCATTGCCCCCCTTTGCCCCCAGTGCCCCCCCCAGTATACACCATTCTCCACCATCCTCCCCACCATTGTACTTCATTGCCCCCCTTCCCCCCCAGTGTACCCCACTGCTCCCCCCAGCCCCCTGTCCCTTACCGGAGGGGTGGAGGCAGCCATGGGCCCTGAGGCTGCAGGGTGCCCCCCCCATCAGGGCGGTGGCCATCTGCAGCCCGTAGCCCCCCAGGTCGAGCAGGGCCCCCCCGGCCAGGCCAGGCTCCCGCACCCGCTCTATGTCCCCCAGGGTGAAGGCCAGGGCCCCCCGCAGCACTCGGGGCTCCCCCAGGGCCCCCCCGGCCACCAGCGCCTGCAGCCGCTCCCAGGCTGGGAAGAAGCGGGTCCAGAAACCCTGGGGGTGTGGGGCCATTGGTGGGGGGACTGGGAACGTGGGGGCAGTAGGGCTGGGAATGGGGTTATTGGGATGGGAGGGACTGGAAACGGGGACAGGGTTATGGGTGTTGGAGAAGGACGGGGAGGGGGGGCGATGGGGCACTGGGAATGGGGACAGTTATGGGTGGGGGGAATAGGGGGGACTGGGAGTACTGGGAATGGGGGGGGGGTCACTGGGGGCAGGAGTGGGCCTGGGGGTGCACTGGGAATGGGGACAGTTACGGGTGGTGGGAGTAAGGGGGGGCTGGGAGCACTGGGAACAGGGGCAGAACTGGGACTTGGGGGGCACTGGGAGCCCTGGGAATAGGGACAGTTATGGGCAGTGGGATGGGGGGGTCACTGGGGGCAGGACTGGGGGGCACTGGGCGCCCTGGGAATGGGGACAATTAGGGGTGGTGGAAATAGGGGGGACTGGGAGCAAGATGGGGGGGGGTCACTGGGGGCAGGACTGGGACTCGGGGGGGCACTGGGAGTAGTGGGAGTGGAGTGGGAGTCTTTGGGAGCAGGGTGGGGGGTACTGGGAGTGGGATGGGCTGTCACCAGGAGCAGGAGTGGGACTGGGGGGGGGGGCACTGGGGACCCCACCTCCATCAGGAAGACACCCCGGGTGCGGGCAGCCGCCACGAGCTCCCGGACCTGGTGGGCGCCGACGGCCATCGGCTTCTCCAGCAGCACGGCCTTGCCAGCGGCCAGGAAGAGCCGCCCGGCCGGCAGGTGTTGGGGGTTCACCGTGCCCACGTACACCACCTCTGGGGGGGGGGGGGGGCGAGGGGGTCCGAGTCAGCCCAGCACCTCCAGGCACCCCTGCGTCCCCCTCCGTGCCCCCCACCCCGGGGACCCGGGTGTCAGGGTGGGACCAGCCCCCACCACCACCTCGGGGTGTGTGGGGGGGTGACACCCGGCTGTCCGTGTCACCCACCAACCCCTCCCCCAGCGCCTCGGGGGACCCCGGTGTCCTGGTCGCCCCCCCACGCCCCCCCACACCCCGCCGGGGGTCTCACCCACGTCCGGGTCCTCCGCCAGCTCCCGGTAGGAGCCGTAGGCCCGGGGCAGCCCGTGGCGCCGTGCAAAGGCCTGGGCACGCGGCAGGTCCCGGGCGGCCACTGCCACCGCCTGGGGGGGACGGGTGGGGGGTCAGGGGGGGACCCCAACGTCCGGGAGCCCCACACCCCCCCCCCCAGGGGACCCCGGTGTCCGGGCGCACCATGTGCTCCTCGGGGGGGAGGGTCTTCAGGGCCACCAAGAAGTCGTGGCAGATCCGTCCGGCCGAGCAGATGCCCCAGCGGGTGGGGCCGGGGGGGGCGACCCCGGGGGGGGACTCGGGGGGGACCCCGGCGTCCGGGCCATGCTGCGGCTCCATCGATGCCGGCTCCATGTCTGCACCCGCCCGGGTGCGGTGCTGGGGGGTGATGGAGCCCCGCCCGCCCAACCCCCACCCATGGGCGGGCCCCCCCCCCCTCCGCCCTTCCCCCACCCACGCAAGGACGCGGAGCTGTGGGGTGGGGTGAAGGGTGGGGGGGGTCGGGTGGGGTCAGAGGTTGCGGGGGGGAGGGGGGCACTTGGCAGAGGTGAGGGGCTGCCCCTGAAGGTTGGGGGGGGGTTGACCTGACCTCTGACCTGCACCTGCTCCTCACCTCTGACCCCAGACCCTGTGACCCCTCTGTCTGGGAGGGTGGGGGAAGGGGCAGCACTGGGGGGGACCCAGGTGTCGGGGGGGAGGGGGGCATACAGCCAGGGATCCGGGTCACACCCAAGCCCCCAGGGGACCCAGGTGTCGGGGGCGGGGCGGCGGGGGCAGGTGTCGGAGCCTCGCCCGTGCCCCGGGGGGGGGCCCAGGTGTCGGGGGGGGGGGGGGGGGACTGAGGCGTCCGGGTGCTGCCATTCATCGGATTCAGGAGGAGGGAGGGGCCCCGCCCACGCACGTGCCAGCGGCAACGGCGGCGGGGCCGGCATGCAAACGAGCGGGGAGGGGGCGTGGCTAGCATGACTTTTAAGGGCGGGGCCCCACACCAAGAGGAGGGCGGGAAAAAGGCTTTTATTGACGTTGCCCGGCAACGGCGGCGGAGGCTCTCCCCGCCCCACCCGCCGCCTCGCTCCGCCCCCTTCCGCCAAGAGAGGCGTGGTCTCGGGGGGCGGGCCGGCGGGGGCACTCGCCATTGGCCGCGGAGGCGCCGCGGGGTCGTAGCCGAGCGGCGGGCAGGAGAGCGGCTGCCATTGGCGGGCGGCGGGGGCGGGGTGGTGCGGCGCGCTCTCATTGGCCGCGAGCGGGGGCGGGGCGGGGCGGTGAAACGATGGCGGCGGCGCTGCGGTCCCGGTGCCGGGGCGGCGGAGCAGTGAGTGGGGGGCACTTCCGGGGGGGGTGGGAACTGCTTCCGGGGCGGGGCCCCCCGGGCCCTCCCAGTCCCTACCGGACCCCCCCCGCCGGGTCCTCCTAGCCCTTACTGGAGCCCTCCCCCTGTCCTCCCAGTGACCCCCAGCCCTCACTGGACCCCCCCCGGTCCTCCCAGTGACCCCCAGCCCTCACTGGACCCCCCCCGGTCCTCCCAGTGCCCTCCTAGGCCACCACTGGAGCCCCCCCCGGCCTCCCAGTGCCTTCCAGCCACCACTAGAGCCCCCTCGGGCCTCCCAGTGCCCTCTTCAGTCCTCCCAGTCCCTACTGCCCCTCCCCGGTCCTCCCAGTGGCCCCCAGCCCTCACTGGAGGCCCTCCTGATCCTCCCAGTGGCCCCCAGCCCTCACTGGAGCCCCCCCCGGTCCTCCCAGTGGCCCCTAGCCCTCACTGGAGCCCTCCCCGGGCCTCCCCGTGCCCCCAACCCTCACTGGGACCCCTCCCAGGCCTCCCAGCCCTCACTGGTGCCCCCTGCGGTCCTCCCAGTGGCCCCCAGCCCTCACTGGAGGCCCTCACTGGAGCCCCCCCCCCGGTCCTCCCAGTGGCCCCTAGCCCTCACTGGAGCCTCCCTCGGGCCTCCCAGTGCCCCCAACCCTCACTGGGACCCCTCCCAGGCCTCCCAGCCCTCACTGGAGCCCCCCCCGGTCCTCCCAGTGCCCCCAGCCCTCACTGGAGCCCTCCCCCGGTCCTCCCAGTGCCCTCCAGCCCTCACTGGAGCCCTCCCTGGTCCTCCCAGTGCCCTCCAGCCCTCACTGGAGCCCCCCGTGGTCCTCACAGTGCCCTCCAGCCCTCCCTGGAACCCCCCCCCGGTCCTCCCACTGCCTCCCAGCCCTCACTGGAGCCCCCACGGTCCTCCCAGTGCCCTCCCAGGCCCACACCGGAGCCCCCCCCGTACCTTCCAGTGCCCTCCTCAGTCCTCCCAGTCCCTACTGGGGCCCCCCCCGGGCCTCCCAGTGCCCCCCAGCCCTCACTGGAGCCCCTCCCGGGCCCCCCAGCCCTCACTGGAGCCCCTCCCCATCCTCCCAGTGCCCCCCAGCCCTCACTGGAGCCCCTTCCAGTCCTCCCAGTGCCCCCCTGGTCCTCCCAATTACCCTCCCAGTCCCCCCCAGGCCCTTTTCTCTCCACAGGCCCCACGGGGGACGCAGGCGTCCGGGTGGCTCCCCCGTTCTGACGCCGATGGCGGAGGTGGGGGGCAAAGTCCAGGGTGGGGGGGCGGGGACCCAGGCATCCAGGCTCCCTCTCCCCGCCCACTCCCATGACACCCTCCCCTGTTACTGGTCCCAGACTGGGACGAACTGGGGCGGGGGGGAGGGCCCGCATGCCTGGGTCCCCCCCTGACCCCCCTGACCGCCCCCCCAGCTCCTCGTCACCCTCCTGGGACCCCGGCGAGGCTACAACCACGTCTTCAGGGTAAGCTGGACGCCTGGGTCCTCCCGGGGTGGGGACACCCCAGACCCCTGGGTCCCCCTGAGCCCCCCCAGTCCCCCTGACCCCTGCCTCGGCCGCTGGAGTCCCCACGGGGCTGCCCAGATGCCTGGGTCCCCCTGAACCCCCGCAGACCCCCAGGGCCCCCTGAACCCCCCCTGCCCCAGATGCTGGGGTCCCCCTGAGCCCCCCGCCGGGGTCCACAGGCGTCGCAGCTGGAGGTGGAGCGGAGCCACAGCCCCAAGGCGAAGCCGGACCCCCGGGAGCTGGTTTTCGGGCAGATCTTCACCGACCACATGCTGACCATCGAGTGGACCCAGGCGTCCGGCTGGGGCCGCCCCCGCATACGCCCCTTCCAGGACCTGTCCCTGCACCCCGCTTCCTCTGCCCTGCACTACGCCGTCGAGGTCAGTGGGACCCCCCCCAACACCCCCCTGTGACACCCCACCCCCGTGTCCCCTCCCTGACCTCTGACCCTTCCATGATCTTTGACACCACCCCCCCTCCACAGCTCTTCGAGGGCATGAAGGCCTTCCGAGGCTCCGACGACAAAATCCGTCTTTTTCGCCCCGAACTGAACATGGAACGGATGCAGCGCTCAGCCGAGAGGGTCTGCCTGCCCGTGAGTTGGAGGCGGGGGGGGGGTGTCTGGATGCCTGGGCCCCCTGCGGGGAGATCGGGACAGGGGGGTCACCTACCTGGATGCCTGGGTCCCTGGGGTGGGGGGGTCACCCACTGGTGTCCGCAGGCGTTCGACCGAGCGGAGCTGCTGGAGTGCATCCGCGCGCTGCTGCGGCTGGAGCAGGAGTGGGTGCCGCGCTCCGACTCTGCCAGCCTCTACATCCGCCCCACCTTCATCGGCACCGAGGTGGGGGGGGACGCGGGGAGATGTGGGGGTCTGGGGTGGGTTATGAGGGGGGTCCCTGGGGGAATTACAGGGGTCTCGGGGGTCTTGGGAGCGTCTCTGGGGGTGTTATAGGTGCCCTGGGGGATTATCGTGCCCCCTGGGGGGGGATTATGGGTGTCCTGGGAGGGGGGCTATGGGTGCCCTTAGGGGGTTGTGGGGTACCCTGGGGGTTCACAGGGGACCTAGGGGTGTCCTTGGGGGGGGCACCTGTGGGGTTATGGGGGTTTCTGTTGGATTTCAGGGTCCTGGGGATGTCTCTGAGAGGGTTATAGGGTGCCCTGGGGGGGGTATAGGGGTCCTGGGGGGGGGGGGTCCCTGGAGGGGTTTCGGATCAGGGTGTCTCTGTGGGATCACAGGGTCCTGGGGGGGGGTTGTGGCGTCCTGGGGATCTCTGGGGAGGACTCATGGGCTTGGGGGGGCTCCAGGGTCTTTGGGGAGTCCTGGGGGGATGTTGGGGTTCCCAGGGGGGCTACGGGGTGCCCTGGGGAGGGGGGGGCTATAGGGTGCTGACCCCCTCATCAGCCCTCGCTGGGGGTGGCCCCCCCTGGGCGGGCGCTGCTCTTCGTCATCCTCTGCCCCGTGGGACCCTACTTCCCCGGGGGCCACTTCAGCCCCGTGGGGCTCCTGGCTGACCCCTCCTACACCCGCGCCTGGCCTGGGGGTGCCGGCCACTGCAAACTGGGGGGGTGAGTGGGCACTGGTGGGATGGGGGGGGGGTCAAGGGTCCAGGAGAGGGTCCCTGGCATGGGGGGGGGGGACCTGGGTGGCTGGGGCAGGACCCAGGCGGATAGGGGACCCAGGTGACAGGGGTGGGGACCCAGATCGTTAGGGGGACCCAGGTGTTTGGAGGGGCCCAGATGTTTGGGGGGGCAGATGTTCAGAGGGCAGATCTGGGTATTTGGAGGGGGATGTGGGTACTTGGGGAGACCCAGTTGTCCGGGGGGACCCCAAGCATGGGGGTGGCCCCAAGCACACGGGGCAGCGGGGCGGGGGGAAGCGGTGGGTGGGTGCATGGTCCCGGCTGCCCATGTGCCCCCCCCCCCGCCGTGCCCCCCCCAGGAACTACGGCCCCACCATCGCGCTGCAGCGGGCGGCGCAGGCCCAGGGCTGCCAGCAGGTGCTGTGGCTGCACGGCCCCGAGCGGCTCCTGACCGAGGTCGGCACCATGAACCTCTTCATCTTCTGGCACCGCGAGGATGGAGGTACGGGGGCACGGGGTGGGGGGGCACGGGGCAGGGGGGCACAGGAGGGATGGTGCTCATCTCCTGCTCTGTCACCACCCCCCCCCCTCCCACCACCAGAGCTGGAGCTGGTGACCCCCCCCCTGGACGGGCTGATCCTGCCCGGGGTGACGCGGCAGAGTCTGCTGGAGCTGGCACGGGAGTGGGTACGGGGGGGGACATGGGGGGGTGGGGGATGGGAGGGATGGGGAGGAGATGGGGGGACACAGGGTAACAGGAGGAAGGGGAGATATGGGGAGAGGGGGGTATGGGGGGCTAGGAGGGAAGGGAGGACATGGGGGGGTGATGTGGGGGAATGGGGAGCCGGGGGGGGGCAGTGGAGGCTGCTGGGGGATTGGGAAGGGGGAGATGGGGCATGAACAGGGACGTGGAGGGGGGGCCACATGGGGGAAGCTGACCCCGGAGTGGGAACGGCGGCATGGGTGGGGACGAGGTGCCCCCATGTCCCCTGCCCCAAGCCCAGGGGCAGTGAGGGGGGGTGCAGGGCCCCCCCCCCACCACTGACCCCCCCGTCCCATGCAGGGGGAGTTTCGGGTGCGCGAGGGACCCCTCCCCATGGAGACCGTCCTGAGGGCGCTGGCCCAGGGGCGCCTGCGGGAGGTGTTCGGGTCGGGGACGGCCTGCGTGGTGTGTCCCGTGGGGAGTATCCTCTACGGGGGAAAGGTATGGGGGGGCTATGGGGGGGTACAGGGGGCTGGGGGGGAGACAGGGACCCCTATACCTGCAGGATATGTCCTGGGGGGGAGGGGGGCTACAGGGGTACATGGTGCTCTGGGGGGGCTGTGGGTGATGGGGACCCCAGTACCTGTGTGGGGTGTCCTGGAAGTGGGGGGGACAGACAGAGGGGTACCAGGGCACGGCTCTGGGTGGGCAATGAGGGGTATGGGGGGGGGCTCTGGGGCACCTCTTGGGTGGGGGAGGGGATGTGGGGGCCCTGGTGGGGGGGTCTTGGGGGCCTGTTCCCCTCTGTGAGTTGCCCCCCCCCCCTCCAGTGGCACACCATCCCCACGATGGAGCACGGCCCTGAGCTGGCGCAGCGATTCCTGCGGGTCCTGAGTGACATCCAGGTGGGGACATGGAGGGGTGAGGGACATGGGGGGGGGGCAGGGAGTCTGGGGGAGTCACCCCCCCACCATGACCCCCTGCCCCCCCTCCCCTGCAGTATGGCCGTGTCCCCAGCAAGTGGGCCCAGCCCCTGTGACCCCGGAGTGGGGCCGAGCCCCCCCACGGCGCCGGACACCCCGGGGGGCTCTGCCTCTCCCCCAGAATACCCCGGGGGGGGGCAAATACCCCCTCCCCAAAACACACCAAATACTCGGGGCGGAGAGGGGCAGATAACTCCTCCTGCACCCCCCTCAGGGTGGGGGATTTACCCCCACCCCCAACACTCCAGCCCCCTCTGGGGTATTTGCTCCCCCCCAACACCAAATACTCCTGGGGTGGGGGGCAGACTCCCCCCAAACACTCCAGCCCTCCCCCCTCTGGGGTACCTGCCCCTGCCACCCCCCAGCTCAGGCTCCCCAGCCCCCCTGTGCAATACTCTGAGCTGCAACCCCACTCCCCCCCCACTGGGGGGGCTCCAGCTGCAAAGGCTTCTGGGTACACCCCCCCCGCAGTGCCTTCTGGGTACCCCCAGCCCCGCCCCAAGGGCTTCTGGGTCATCCCCCCCCCCACCCCAGGGCATTGTGGGAAAATCCCACTTGATGCCCCAGGGGGGGTGTTTGCAAAGGATGCTGGGAAACATGCTGGTGCTTGCAAAGCCTTATGGGTACCTTCCCCCAGCCGGGACCCCCCCAAAATTGAAAGGTCAAAGGTCAGTAGGTCAATGGGGGTCGTTAATAAAGGAGATGGAACAAAATGAGTGGCTCTGGCTCTTGGCAAGGGGATGCGGGAGGCTGGGGTGGGGGGGGGTCCCTGCCCTGGGCGACGCTCCATCACTCCTCAGTCACTCAGTTAATGCTGGGGGGGATTTATTGGGAAGGGGATAAAGGTGCTGGGTGCGGTGCTGGTGGTGCTGATGGTGCCGGGGTCCCTGGGGGGGTCCAGGGGGGCGGCTCTGCCTGCAGGAGATGAAGAGGAGCTGAGGGAGGGGAGGAGGGGCCCAGACAGGCCCTGGGCGGGGTTGGGAGGGTCCCCATTTTCGGGGGTGGGGGTCCCCATGTCTCACCTTCAGGCTGTGGCCCCCCCAGGTGCCTCGAACTTCTTCTTGCGCCCCTCCATCCCGCTCAGCGCGTCCACGTTCTTCCGCCAGTCGCCGACCTCCCGGCTCTCCTGCCCCGCCCACCACATCACAGACACGCCCGCCCCGCCCGGGACACACCCACTCCCCAGGACACACCCCCACAGCCACGCCCTTCATCCCAGGAGCACACCCTGCATGGCCACACCCCACCCTGCCCCGCCTCCTCCCAGCCACACCCATGGCGGTTGGCCATGCCCCATGTCCCCGGTGTCCCCCATGACTTTGGTGTCCCGCCGTGAGCCCACCCCCCCAAAAATGTCCCCCACACCCGCCCCCCCCAGCGTCACCCACCTTCTCGGCATCGTCCTTGCGCACTTGCCGCAGCCCCGCCCGCAGGTCAGTGCCCACCCGGTGCTTGGCCCCCAGCAGCGCCGCCATCATGGCGTCAGCCGACAGCCGCACGCGCCGCAGCGCCGGCCGCACGAAGCGGCCCCCGGCCACCCGCCGGCGCAGCTCCTCCATCTGGGGACGTTGGGGGGACATGGAGTCATCTGCCGTGGGGGCTGCAGTTGGGGACATGGGGGGGCGGGGGGGGGCCGCGGGGTCCCCACCTCGGCCACGTTCTTGCTGACGCGGGTGCCCATGTCATAGCGCTCCTCGTCCACGCGCCCCACACGGGCGTGCAGCTCCCGGCACAGCTCCTGGGGTGGGGGGGGCACAGTCTGGACCCAAGACCCGCCTGCCCATGTGTCATCCCACCAGGCTCCGCACCCAAGACCCCCCCATGTGTCGTCCCACCCGGCCCCACACCCAAGACCCCCCCCCATGTGTTGTCGTGTGTCCCCCCCCATTTGTCATCCCGCCAGGCCCCACACCCAAGACCCCCCCCATGTGTCATCATGTCTCCCCTCCCATTTGTCATCCCGCCAGGCCCCACACCCAAGACCCCCCCATGTGTCATCATGTCTCCCCTCCCATTTGTTATCCTGCCAGGGCCTGCACCCAAGACCCCCCCCATGTGTTGTCATGTGTCCCCTCCCATGTGTCATCCCACCAGGCCCCGCACCCAAGACCCCCCCAAATGTGTCATCATATCGCCTCCCCCCCCCCATTTGTCATCCTGCCAGGCCCCACACCCAAGACCCCCCCATGTGTCATCATGTCTCCCCTCCCATGTGTCATCCCACCAGGCCCCGTACCCAAGACACCCCCCCCCCCCATTTGTTATCCTGCCAGGGCCTGCACCCAAGACCCGCCCCCCCAGGTGTCGTCGTGTCCCCCCCCCATGTGTCATCTCGCCAGGTCCTACTGTTCTCCCCCCCACCCCATGGCTCCCCATGCCCCCGTGTGTGTGTCCCCCCCCCATTCCCTGTGTGCGCATGTGTCACCAGCCAGGGCAGCCCCCGCCCCGTGTCCCACATGTGCCCCCCACCCCATCCCCCCACCTGGAGCTGGGGGAGGCCGAGCCCCTCAAGTGCGAGGGGGGGGCAGAGCTCCCCCAGGTGCCGCAGCTTCTCCCCCGCTCGCTCCTGCTCCTCCCGCTCCAGCTCCCGCTTCGCCCTCTGCAGCAGTAGCGTCTGGGGGGGGGGGGTCAGCAGGGACCCCAGTGTCCGGGACCCCCCCCCCAGGACAGGGGACCCCCCCCACTCCCACCCCTCACCTTCAGTTGGAGCTTTCGGGACGCCGAGATCTTGGATTTCCTCTGTGGGGCAGAGGGAAGGTGTCACTGGGGGCAGAGCTGGGGGGACCCTGGGCCCCCCATCCCCACGTGTGTGTCCCCACCTTGGCGTGGGGCTCCACGGCATAGGCCCGGTAGTTGGCCGAGGATTTGCGGCGCAGGGGGGGCGGCTGCGGCTGCGGGGGGGGCGCAGGGGCCCCCGGTTCCTCCTCCTCCTCCTCCTCAGGGTGCTGCGCCGTGGGGGGGAGTCAGTGGGGGAAGGGGCACGGGGGGGGCCCCAACTGGGGCAGGGGCAGGGAACAACCTACCGGCACGTCCTCCCTGGGAGGGGGGGAGACAGAAAAGTCAGAAACGCCTGACCCCGCTGAGCATGGGACACCCCCACACACTCCACACACCCCCCCCCCCAGACCCATGCGTCTGGCCCCACTCACTCCTCGGTCATGCTGCTCTTCCCGGTGCTGGAAGACAGGAGCGGGGATGGGGGGGTCCGGGGAACGAGTGGGGGCCCCCCTTCTCCAGACCCAGTGCTGCCCCTATATGGAGCCGGCAGCTCCGGAGCCGATAAGGGGAGCTAAATATAGCCCTTATCGACAACCTCCCCCCCGCCGGGGACCCAGGCGTCCAGCCAGCCCAGCCTCCCCCCGCCAAGGGCACCCAGGACCCAGCCCCAGAGAACCCCCCCCAGCGGACCCAAGCATCTGGGGACCCCCTATCCCGGCCCAAAGACACCTCCCTCCCCCCCCCCCGGAACCCAGGCGTCTGGGAACCCCCCCCATCCCCTCCGGGGGACACAGGCGTCCGGGGAGCCCCCCTGCCCAGGGGACCCCCCCCCCTTTTGGCCCCCAAGTGACCCGGGGGACCCCCTCCTTGCCCCGGGGACCCCCTCCCGCCCTGACTCGACAGGACCCAGGCTTCCAGCAGCCCCTGCCCGGTGATGACCTCCCCGACCCCGATTTCCCCCCCCCCTCCCCGCCCCAAAAGGGAACCCGGGGACCTCCCCCCCGCCCCCGTTACCTGGCGGAGCCGCAGCCGAGAGATCGCGGCGGCAGCGGCGGCTTATGAATGGGCGGGGGCGGGGCCTCGTAGATGGGGCGGGGTCTCGGGGGCGGGACATCGTGGACGGGGCGGAGCCTCGGGGCCAGCCTGGAGCCCCCCCGAGGGGAGCGGTCGGGGGGTCTCCAGGCGGTGCTGGGGAGCCGGGGGGGGGGGTCCCGGCAGCCGCCGGGGGGGGTGTGTGGGTGGGGGGGGGGCGATTTGGGGGTGTCAGGGCTGGGGGAGCCGCCTGAAGCGGGCGCAGGCCGGGGGCTCCCCGGGGCCCCCCCAGGGCTCAAAGCCGCTCTCCCGGGCCAGGGCCGCCGCCTGCGCCCGGAAAGCATCGAGCTGGGGCTGCCGCAGGGTGGGCACGAACCTGGGGGGGGGATCAGGGGTCATGACCCTGGGGGGTGACATTGGGGACCTGGGGTCAGGGGGAGATGCGGGGGGGGGGTCCCGGTACGTACGTGGGCAGCTCCACCAGGAGGGTGGCCCCGGGGGCCGCCAGTTGCCCCAGCTCGGGGGTCAGCTCCTGCAGCGACCTGAGGGGGGGGGCGGGGGGGGGGCTGAGGGACCCAGGCGTCCGGCCCCCCCGCCCCGGGAACCCTGCTACCCCCTCGGGGCCCCCCCAGACCCCCCCCTCCCCCGGTCGCTTTGCCCCCACCTCCAGCCCAGCAGCAACAGCCGGCAGTGCCCCCCCAGGAGGGCGCGGGGGGGGGGGCGGCGGGCGCTCCCCAGCGGCAGGAACCGGACCCGGACCGGGAGCGGCACCAGGGGCCCTGCGGGAACGGGGGGAGGTCAGGGGGGGCTGCGGGGGGGGGTCGGGGGGGCTGTGGGAACAGGGCCGGGGGGGGGGGCGGGAGTCGGACCCGACCCGGGGACGCTCACCCAGGGGGCTGGTGTCGTCGCAGGGGGGGTCCTGGTCCTCAGGGGGGTCGCCGTCGGCGGGGGGGTCCCGGTCCCCGGGGGGGTCCTCGGGGGGGGTCCCGGTGAGCAGCTCGTGCAGCATCGCCGTGACGTTGGCCAGCGAGATCTCGGTGGCCGTCTGCGGGGGGGGGCACCGTGAGTCCCCCAAGACACCACCCCCCCCCCCGACCCCCCCCCTCCCTCACCTTCCCGGGGCTCCGCAGCTGGTCGGTGGCGAGGCCGAAGATGAGGAAGGGTCCAGCCACGATGTCCCCCCAGTACCCGAGGTCCGGCCCCGGCTGCCCGTCCTGGGGGGGGTGTCAGTGACCCTGGGCCCCCACGCCAGGACCCCCCCCCCCCCGCCCCCCGGCCCCACTCACGGCGCGGGGCAGGCGGCCGCTCTGCAGGGTGGGGTTGGGGACGTCGCCCCCCCCCCGCGGGACAAAGGCGACGCCGCTCTCGCGCCAGCGCCCGAACTCGGCCGGGGAGACGGTGGTGGCCTGGGGGGGCGGGGAGGAGGGAGCATGGACCCGCGGGCATCCCCACCCGGTGCCCCCCGTCGCCCTCCGGACCCCCCAGACCCCCGCCGGACCCCCCCATATTCCCTACTGCCCCCCCCGAACCCCTGGTGTATGCCCCCCCCACAACCCCATCCCCTCCTCATAGTCTCCGGTGTTGCCCCCGTACTCCAGAGCACCCCCCCGGCTGCCCCCCCAGTACCCCCGGTACCCCCCGTTACCCCCCGGGGGTGCAGCCCCCGGTACCTCCTGTGCCCCCAGTCCCTCCCGTTACCCTCTGTCCCCCCTCGTTCATCCCTCGGGATGCAGCTCCCGGTACCTCCCGTACCCCCCCGGTCCCCCCCCCGTTACCCCCCGGGGGTGCAGCCCCATCCGCAGCTCCCAGTCCGCCACCGCCGCTCTCGCCTCGTATCTCGTCCCGAGCCGCCGCCGCAGCCGCCGGTCCCACCCCCGGGACTCCGGTACCGGCCCCGGTCGCTCCCAGCGCCGCAGCACGGTCTCCAGCGCGTCCCGCTCCCGGCACTGCCGGCGGCGGCTCCCGGTACGGCACCGACACCGGCAGCCCCACCCACCCCGAGATCGCCGGCACCGGGAACAGAGACCCTCCGGGACCCCCCGCCCCGGTTCCCCCCCCCCCCCCTCCGGTACCGGACAGCCCCGGTACAGTCCCAGGATGCCCCCCCCCCGGGGCTCTGACCTTCATCAGCCCCAGGTCGGCGGGCCCCTCCCGGTACCGGTCCCCGGTGACCCAGCGGCGCAGGCGGCCGGCGGCCCTGCTCAGCAGCGCGGCGGTGGCGGCGCGGAGGCGGACGGAGCCCAACAGCTCCAGGAGGGCAGCGGCGCGAGCTGCGGGGGGGGACAGCGGGGATCGGGGCGGGGGGTCCCGGGAGGAGGTGGGGGGGTCCCGGGTGTCCCGCCGTACCTGCCGGTCCGGAGCGTCCCGGAGCTTCGAGCGCCAGGAGGAGGAAGAGGAGCTGCCGCGCCACGGCCTCGGGGCGCTGCTCCGCCACGAACAGCTGGGGGGGGGCGGCGACCCGCGGTAACACCGGGATACCCCCCCTCCCCCGGTAACAACCCTCCTGCCCGGGACCTCACCCCACCCCGGAGCGCTGGGAACCCGCCGGGAACCCGATATCTGCCCCAGGACCACGATCCCGACCTGCCCGGGGACACCCGGTAACACCGGGACCTTACCCCGGTAGCCTCCCCCGGTAACACCCGACAACCCCCCCACCCGTGACCCCAACTCCCTCAGACCGCCGGTAACTCCCCGGGACCCCGGTTTCTGCCCCAGAATCGGGACCCCGCGCGCCCCGAGACCCTCCGGCCTCTGCCCCGCGGTGCCGGTGCCGTACGGTGGTGGTGCGGGGGGGCCCCCGCCGGGCCCGAGCCGCCGTCAGCAGGAGATGCCGCCCCTCCGCCGCGCCCACCAGCAGCACCGCCGCCTCCGCCTCGGGGTCGGGGTCCGGGGGGACTGCGGGCAGGCGGAGTCACGGGGGGGGGGCCGGGGGCACCGGGGGGGGGGGGGGGGCACCGGGAGGGGGGGATTGCTGGGCTCACGGTGCTGCCGGAGGTCGAGCGCCGGGGACAGCCCCCACCAGCACACGGTCCCCAGACCCTCCTCCACACCGGCCGCCATGGCAGAGCGCCGCCGCCGGTGTGGCCACGCCCCCTTCCGCCGGTAACGGACCGCCACGCGCCAATGGGGATGCGAGAGCGGCACCGGGGTCCCGCCTCGCGGCGTCGCGAAGGACGCGGTCTCCACGGCAACGGCCGTTCGCGAGGCCCCGCCCCCAGCAACGGCCCGGCGGGAGGCTCCGCCCCCAACCAACGGCCGAGAGACCACGCCCCCAGCACGAGGCAGGTGCGAGGCCCCGCCCCGCCTATAGGCCCCGCCCCCTGCGCTGTCCTCCCCGGCGGTGCTGAACGGAGCCCAGCCGGTCCCCCCGGGGGGGGGGGCACAGCCCTGGCCCCTGGATGACATCAGTGATGACATCAGCACGGCAGTCCCCCACCAGTTTTTAAAACTGAACCTGAAACACGCTCAGGAGTGAAACCTTTATTACCCTCTCTGGAGCCAGGCAGCCCAAGGGGGGGCCCGGGAGGGGGTCCCGATGGACCCCGGGGGGGTCATGGGGGGCCCCGGTGTCACCGGTCCATGGTGCTCTCCTCAGGGGGGGTCTCGAAGCAGAGCTGCAGAAGCCGCTCACAGAACTCCAGCTCCTCCTGCCACACAAGTGGGGGGGTGACTCAGGGTCATGTGTGCCCCCCCCCCCCCAGCCCCGGGAACCCCCCCGCCGGCCCCGTACCTGGAACTCCTCACGGCCCCGCAGCAGCCCGCGCCGTTCCTGCAGCAGATCCTCCAGCCCCAGGGTGGGGGCCCGGCACTCCTGCACCCCCTCAGGGAAATCTGAGGCCAAACTGGGGGGGCAAAGGGGCTGGTAGGGGGGGCTGGGGGGGGGGGGGGCACGACCCCCCCCATCAACCCCTCCCTCGCCGGGACATGCATCCTCCCCAGGGACCCCAACACCCTGCTCCCCCCTCCACCCCACAGGAACCCCAGCCTTGGGGTGCACCCACAGCCCTCCCCAGGCCACGCTCATGGGGTCCCGGCCCCCCCCCGCCGGGGTCTCACCTGCAAAGTGCTCCCAGCACGTGCTCGTGGGCCCCGTCATGCTCCGTCCGCAGCACGGCCGCCAGCTGGGCCACCATCCCCAACCGACACAGGGGCTCTGGGGGGGCAAAACATGGGGGGCTGCAGGGTGTTCCCAAGGGAGGGCTGGGGGGGCCAGGGACCCTCCCTCCAAGGGAGGGCTGCGGGATTCCCAAGGAGCCCCAGAGGGTCCCAAGAGGGATGGGGGTGTGTCCTAGGGGGTCCCCAAAGCAGGGCTGGGGGTGCCCAAGAGGGGCTGGGGTCCCAAGGTGGGGCCCTGGTGTAGGGTTAAGGGCCCTGGGGGTCCCTGGGCCCGGGGGGGGGTGGTCCCGGGGCAGTGGTGGGGTCTGGGGGTCCCGGGGTGGGGTGTCTCACCACGCAGCCGGGGGTGCTCGCGCAGCAGGCAGTGTAACAGGAAGGCGGCACGGGCACGCAGGGGGGGCTGGGGGCTCTGCAGGGCCCCCCCCAGCACCTCCAGCCCCCCGAGGCGCTCGAACTGCTCCAGGCCCTCGGGCTGCGCCCGCACCAGACCTGGGTGGGGGGAGAAAACACAGGGTCAGACCCTGCACCCCCCACTACCCCCAAACCCTTGCCACCTTCAATCCCACAGCCCCCAAATCCCCCCTGTATCCCCCCATGTCCCCAACCCCCTTGTTCCCCCACCCCATCTCTGTGCCCCCACATCTCCATGCCCATGGCCCCCCCATTCCTATAGCCCCCACCCTAACACCCCCCATTCTCAAATGTTCCTTTGTACTCCTGTACCCCATACCTGCAACCCTCCATTCCCTTTCTGACCCTCCCATCCCATTAACCCCCCGTACGCCCACAATGTCCCCACCCTGTGCCCGCCCCCCCCCCCCCCAACTCACAGGAGATGGCGAAAAGGGCGCAGGGGGGCACGCGGGGGTCGGGGTCCCCCCGCAGGCCCCCCAGCAGGGCGGGGAGGGCCCCCAGGGCCAGCGCCCGCCCCTGGGCCCCCGGCAAGTTCTGGGCACAGGCACCCACCACCCGGGCGGCCCCCGCCCGTAGCGGGGCCCAGGGGTGCCCCAGCAGCCCCACCACCGCCTCCAGCCCCCCCAGAGCACAGAAATCTGGAAGGAGAGTAGTGAGAGGGGGTGTCAGGGCTCTCCTGACACCCCCACATCCCCCCCGTATGCCCGGATCTCCCCAGCCCCCATCCTACACCCCCACACCCCCCCCAGGGATCCCCAAACCTCCCAGCCCTCCTTTGTTCCTCCCTCCCAGTACACTGACCCCTCCCCAGGCCACCCAACCACTTTAACGTGCTCCCCCAGCCTCCCTCTGCCCTCCCCGGGCCCCCCAACCACCCTCGTGGGACCCCCAGCCCCACCCAGAAACCTTTACGGGGCCCTCAGTCCCCTCGACCTGAACCCTCCAGACCCCCTCGTGCCCCCCCCTCACCGGTAGCATTGTCCAGGCTCTCGCACAGGTCCGCCAGCAGCTCCAGGGCCTGCTCGTGGGGCCCCGTCTCCCCCCGGCCCCGCTCGGCCGCCTCCTCCCCGGGGCAGGGCCCCGCCAGCACCCCGAGGCAGCGCCGCAGCTCTTCCTGTGCCCCCCCGGCCCCCCCCAGCGCCTCCGCCACCGCTGCCCGCAGCCACTGCTGCCGCTGCAGGACCACCCGTCGGACATGAGACCCCCCCAGGGCCCACGGCCCCCCCCCTCCCCCAGAGCCTCCAGACCCCTCACTGACCCCCCCAAGGACCCCCGGGAGTCCCCATGACCCCCCCGGGCCCGCAGAGATCCCCCCCGCAGGACCCTCCAGACCCCTCACTGACCCCCCCAAGGACCCCCGGGAGCCTCCATGACCCCCCCCGGGCCTGCAGAGCCCCCCCAGGAGCCCCCATATCCCCCCCAAGGACACACCGACACCCCCCCGCAGCAAGCTCCGTGCCCTTCGCTGCCCCCCCCCAGACCTCCCAGGACACACCGACCCCCCAGACTCCCCCCCCAACCCTCCGTGCCCCTCTCGACCCCCTACAGACGCCGGTTCCCCCCCCCCGCCTCACCCTGACCCCGGCGTCCACAGACCGACCCCCCAGCCCCGCTCACCTCCTCGCCCATGGGCTCCCGGGGTGGGGGCTGGGGCTCCCCGGCCGCCACAGCCATCTCCAGCAGGCCCTGCAGCGTGTGGGGGGGCTCCCGCCGGCCCCCCCCACCTCCTGCCGCCGCCGCCATCGCTCTGCCGCGGCGCAGTCAGCGGCCGAGCCCGCACCGGGGCCCTCCCCACGGCCCCCCGACCACCTGTGACCCCCCCAGCCACCCCCCAGCCCGCCGAGCCCCCCCCTCACCTTTTACAGCCGCCCGCTCGCCGTGGGCGCCGCCATCTTCCACGGGGGCGGAGCCGGCGCGGCGGAAGAGGCGGGGCCGCCTGGGGGCGGGGCCTGCGCGCGGGGGCGTGTGCCGGGCTTTATTGTTTAACCTAGGCGCCACGCAGAGTTCATTGTGCTCGGGGCCGCTGAACGACAGCGCCCTCCACCAATGGGAGAGAGGGGCGGGCGCTCTGGGGGAAGCGGAAGGCCACCATGGGCCGGGAAGGGCGGCGGCTGCTAACCAATGGAGAGCGACAGACCGTTGGGAGAGGCGTAACCGGCATCAGTCGCGGCCAATAGCCAGCCAGAAACGTCCCGGCCAATGGGGCGCGGCACGTGCCGCCCAGGCGGGGCAGGGCGGCTCGGCCAATGGGCGCCGCGAGCGCCTCAGGCCGAGGGCGGGACGGAAGGCGACTGGCGGCGTCGGCCGCCAATAGGCGCGGCGGAAAGAGGGGCGGGCGGCCAATGGGGATGGAGGAGAGGCGTGCGCGTGCGGCGGCGGGGACGGCGGGAGAGGGACGGCGGCTGCGGTGCCGGGGGAGGCCCGGCCCGGCCCGGCCGGGGCCCCGCTGCAGCCGGTACCGGGGCCGGGCCGCCGGCGCTACGGTAACGGCTGAGCCCGCCGGCGCCGGGCGGGACTCGGGTCCCGGTTCCCCGCCCCGGGTTCTTTGTCTGGGCCCCCCGGCGGGGCGGCGGGGCCGGGCCCCGGTAACCTCCCGGCGGCGGCAGGCGATGGGGTCACGGCGGGTGACGGCGCGGGAGCTCTGCGAGAACGATGACCTGGCTACCAGCCTGGTGCTGGACTCGGTGCTGGGCTTCCGCACCCACAAGATGGGCGTCAGGTGGGGCCGGGGGGGCGTGGGGCGGTCCTGGGGGGGTCCCCATGCTGGGGGCTGTCACCGTCCCTGTTCCGGGGGGGTCCCTGTCCTGGGAGGTGTCCCTAGTCCAGGGGGGTTCCTGGCGCGGGGGCTGGTCCTGGGGTCCCTTTCCTAAAGGTGCCCACTACGCGGGGTCCCGATGCTGGGGGGGCTGTCCCCCTCCTGGGGTCCTTGTCCTGGGGGGGGGCTGCTTGGTCCCGGGGTCCCTCTCCTGGGGGGTGTCCCTATTGCAGGGTGCTCGCCTTGGTCGGGGGGGTTGTCCCCTGTTCCTGGGTCCCTGTCCCGGGGGGGTGTCACCACGCGGGGGGGGGGGTCTCCCCATGCCGGGGTCCTGCCCCGAGGGTGCCCCATCCCGGGCCATTGCCCAGGGTCCCCCTGTCCCGGGGGGGTCCCTCGGGCTCGTCCCCCCACCCCGCAGCAATGGCAATGCTGGCGCAGCCCCCTGCCCGCTCTGCGGCGGCAGCACCTCCTGCGGGCGGCCGTCGAGGGCTTCTGCCGGCGGCGGGACCTGGAGGCGGCATGGCGGGCGCTGAGCGGCGCCTGGGCACCCGCCTTCTTCCAGCGGCGTCGACCGCTCCAGCGGGCTGCCCTCAAGAGCCACGTGAGGGAGGCAAGGGGGTCCCTGGGGGGGGCACGGTGGGGGCTGTGGGGCAAGGGGGGGGGTCCCTGGGGGGGGGCACAGTGGGGCCTATGGAGCAAGGGGGGGTGCCTGTGGGGGGCCCAAGGGGTCTATGGGGCACAAGGAGTCCCTGTGGGGGACACAGTGGGCCCTATGGGGTATGGGGGGGGTGCCTGTGGGGGGCACAGTGGGGGCTATGGGGCAAGAGAGGGTCCCTGTGGGGCCTATGGAGCAAGGGGGGATCCCTGTGGGGGGCAGGAGGTCCCGGGGGGGGGCACAGTGGGGGCTATGGGGCAAGAGAGAGTCCCTGTGGGGGGGCACAGTGGGGGCTATGGGGCAAGAGAGGGTCCCTGTGGGGTACAGGGGATCCCTGTGGGGGGCACAGTGGTGCCTATGGAGCAAGGGGGGGTCCCTGTGGGGGGCACAGTGGGGGCTATGGGGCAAGGGGGGGGTGCCTGTGGGGGGCCCAAGGGGTCTGTGGGGCACAGGAGGTCCCTGTGGGGGGCACAGTGGGGCCTATGGGGCGTGGGAGGGTCCCCATGGGGGGCCCAAAGGGGTCTGCAGGGCAGGGGGCATCCCTACGGGGGGCACAGTGGGGTCTATAGGGCAGGAGGAATGTGGGGGTTCTCATGGGCGGGCACACCTGGCTCCCCACGTGGGTCAGGCCGGGCTCTGTGGGGCGCAGACAGGGCCAGATGCCTGGGTCCCCCCGCTGTGGGGGGGAAGGGGTGCCCCCCTGTCCAACCCCTCCCTTTTGCCCCCCCCCCCAGGTGTTCCGGTACCTGCGGATCTTCCTGCCCGAGAGCGGCTTCTCCATCCAGCCCTGCAGCCGCTACTCCCGCGAGACCAACGGGGCGCGTGTCGTCTCCACCCGTGCCTGGTGTGGGGCTGGGGGGGTGTCCCCGCTCCCCCCAGACCTTCCCCTGAGCCCCCCCCCCAACCTGTCTGTCCCCCCCCCCCCCCCAGGCGGAAGCACGAGACGCTGGAGCTGCTGGTGGGCTGCGTGGCCGAGCTGCGGGCGCCCGACCAGGCCCTGCTGCGGGCGGGTGAGAACGACTTCAGCGTCATGTACTCCACGCGCCGGCGCTGCGCCCAGCTCTGGCTCGGCCCCGCCGCCTTCATCAACCACGGTGGGTCCCCCGAAACCCGGGGGGGGGAGGCCAAAACCCAGGAGCTCCCCAAAACCCATGGGGGGTGGGCCAAGACCTTCCTTGGGACCCTCGCTCCTGACCCCAGCCACATCCCAGGGCCCTCAGCTTTGGCTGTTGTCAGCCAGGGGGGGCTCTGGAGCCCCCCCAACCCCCCCGGGGGCCCCTGCCACCCCTCAGGCCCCCCAGACTCCTCTGTGGGGACCCCCTGTGCCCCCAGGACCCCCCAAAGGGGTCAGGGGGGTCCCCGAGCAGCTGCTGATGGGTATTTCCCCCCCCCCCCCAGATTGTCGCCCCAACTGCAAGGTGAGTCTTCTGGGGGGGTCCGGGATGGTGTTTTGGGGGTCCCCACAGGTTTGGGGGTGTCATGGGGGGTCCTCAGAGCTTTGGGGGTGTCACGGCGGGGGGTCCCCACACACCTGGGGGTGCCACCAGCAGTCCCTCCCTTCTCCGGGTTTGGGGCTTGGGGTACCTGTGGGTTTGGGTGGGGTGTCCCCGTGGGGGGGTAAGGGCACCCTGGGGGGGTGAGGGGGGGGTTTTGGGGTGCAGACGGGGGGTCCCAGCATTTCGGGGCGCAGCTGGTGGCGGCGGAGGGGCAGGCGGCGCGGGTGCAGGCGCTGCGGGACATCGCCCCCCGCGACGAGATCACCTGCTTCTACGGGGACGGCTTCTTCGGGGAGAACAACGAGCGCTGCGAGTGCCGCACCTGCGAGAGGTGGGGGGGGCCCCGAATGTCCCGGGGGGGGGACAACACCCCAAAACCTGGGGGGGGGAGGAGGGACCCTGTCCCCAGGAGGTTGGGGGGGGTCTCAGACACCTGGGTCCCCGGCAGATGGGGGGGGGGGGCAGATTTTGTGGTCGCCAGGAGCTTGGGGGGGACGAGGGGGGTCCCAGGCACCTGCCCCACTTGGGGGCGGCACGGATGCCTGGGGGGGGCGGTTGGGGGGAGTGGGGAGCCCGCTGACCCCTCCCCCCACAGACGAGGCGAAGGCGCCTTTCGGCAGCGGGGGAGGGTCGGGCAGCCCCCCCCGCCCCCCCCGGCACCCCCCAAGTACGACCTGCGGGAGACGGACGGTCGCCTGCTCCGCGCCACGGGCCGGGGGGCAACCCGGCCGCCGCCCCCCCGCCGCCGCCACCGCCCCCCCCGCGGCGCGGCCCCCCCCTCCCCGCCACGGCCCCCTCAGCCCCACGTCGCCCTCCACGACTGCGTCTCCTGCGGGGGGGGCTGCCGGCTGCGGGGGGAGCCCCGGGTTCGCCTGGGCCGCCTGCCCCCCCCCGCGCCCCCGCCGGGCCCCCCCCGGCCCGACCCCAAGCTCTCTCTCTATGCCCACGTGCGGCTGAGCCCGGTGGGGGGGCGCGGGGCCCCCCCAAAGGCTTTCGGGGCCCCCCCCCGCCTGCGCCTGGTGGTGACCCACGGGGCCATTGCCCTCCAGGTGGCCCCCGATGCCTCTGCCTGAGGGGGGGGGGGGCCCACCGCGGGGGGGGACAGGACACCCCCCCACTTGGGGGGCCCGGCCCCACACCTACCTCTGCCCCCCACCCTCCAGCGGCGCTGGACGCCTGGGTCCCCCCTAACGCTGGGGGGGGGGGGGTCCCTTGGGGGGGATGAGGGGGTGTCTGTGGTGCTGGGGGGGGGGACGGGACACGGGACACGGGTTTGTTTTGTACCAAAATAAACGTGATTGGAACAAAACGGTGCCTGTGGGTGAGTGTTGGGGGATGCCCCCCCCCCTCCAGCCCCACGTGCCAGGGGTGTGGAGTGACGGTGCCCCCCTCCGCCCCCCCCGGGGTCCCCAACAAAGGGCAGGAGCCCCGACAGGTGCAGGGTGGGGGTGACATCAGGGGACAAGAATAGGACCCGGGTGTCCGCCCCCCCCGTGCCCCCCCCCCCCGCCTTTGTCTTCATCCAGAATGGTCCTGGCTGCCCCCACCACCACACCCCCCCGGGCACCAGGCATCCAGACCCCCCCAGCCAAGGCCTGAGCCCCCCTGCCCCCAGACCCGCGTCTGGCCCCCCCCCCCCGGTCCCAGCCTGAGCCCCCCCCTGCCCCCCAAGTGGACGCAGGCATGTCCCCCCCGGCCCCCGACAGCTGCAGGTGTCCGGTGTCAGTGACATTTCGGTGGCATCTCAGGAACAATGGGGGGGGGAATTTGGGGGGGTCCCAGCCCGGGGGGGGCTGGGGTGATGTCACGTGGGGGTGGGGCAGCCCCGATAAAGGGACCCTGGGACTGGGGGGGGACACACTCCAGCAGAGCCCAAGGGAGGGACCCCACCGGTGGGGGCTGGGGGCAGCTATGGGGGGGGTCTATGGGGTGATGGGGGGGTCTATAGGGGCTGGGGGGTGATGGGGAGCTGGGGGGCTGGTGAGAGGATGCTGGGGGGGTGATGGGGGTCTCGGGGCAGGCAGCCCCCTATCCCCTGACCCCCCCCATCCCCTCAGGACCCCCTGACCCGCAGCCATGTCGGAGGCTGAGGAAGAGTACGAGGAGTGAGTGACTCCCCCCCCCCCGTGACCTGCTTCCCCGGGCTGGGGCCCCCAGTGCCCCCCACTGGGATGGGCCCCCCCCATACTGGGCTCCCCCCTCACCCCTCTCCTTCCCCCCCCTAGGGAGCAGCCGGAAGGTGAGTGACCCCAGCACTAACAGAGGCCCAGCCCCCAATTAACCCAATTAACCCCCCAGTTAATGAGCTATTGGTGACTAGGAATGACCCCCCAAGTGCATTAATTAAGCCACATACATTAATTAAGCCAAAATGCATTAATTAAGCCCAAACCGCCTTAATGAACCCCCAAAGCATCAATTAAACTCCAAAGCATTAATTAACTCTACTAACAAACGTGCCTGGCTGCTAATGAGGGTTGGGGGGGTCTTGGGGGGCTGTAACAAGTCCTGGAGTCTTAATTATTGTCACATTAACGGCTCTGATTAATTAACATGGGGGGCTTGGGGGGCGCCTGACCTTGTGTCCCCCCCATCTCCCACAGAGGAGGAGCAAGCAGAGGAGGAAGAGGAGGAGGATGGTGAGTGCGGGGGATCCCCCTGAGCCCCCCCCCAATCCATGGGGACCCCCCAGACGCCTGGGTCCCCAGGGGGGGGTTATGGGGGCTCCCACAGACTCTGACCCTCTGCTCTCTCCCTGCCTCCTCCCCCGCAGCATCAGAGCCCCCCAAACCACCGGAGGAGCCAGGTATGACCCCCCTGCCCCCCCCCGGGACCCCGCAACCCTTCTGAGCTGCCAACCCCCCCTGACCCCCCATTTTTCCCCACCAGAGGAGGAGCGGCCACGGCCCCGGTGAGCGGGGGGAGGATCTGGGGGGGTCAGGGGGAGTGAGGCAGCCCCGCTGCCCCCCCTGACCCCCCACCCGCTGCCCCCTGGACCCCCCAGGCCTGTCGTGCCCCAGCTGGCCCCCCCCAAGATCCCCGAGGGGGAGAGGGTTGACTTCGATGTGAGTGGGGGCCTGGGGGGGGGGGGTGTCACTGGGGCTGTGGGGGGTCGCTGGGGAGTACTGGGGGGCTTCTCTAGGGGTCGCTGAAGGGTACTATGGGGCTGGGGGGCTGCTATGGGGGTCCCTGGGCGCGGCTGTGGGTCAGGGCGGGGGTTGGTGTCCCCAAGGGTGACCATATCCCCCCCGCTCCGTGGGTGCCCCCCCCAGGACATCCACCGCAAGCGGATGGAGAAGGACCTGCTGGAGCTGCAGACCCTCATCGACGCCCACTTCGAGCAGCGGCGCCGGGAGGAGAACGAGCTGGTGGCCCTGATGGAGCGGATTGTGGGTCCGGGGGGGGGGGTCCAGGGGGGGTGAACGGCTGTGGGGGTCCAGGGGGGCCCTGTGGGTCCCAGTGGAGGGTCCCCATGGGGGTCTGGGGGTCCCTGTGGGTGGCTGTGGGTCCCTGTGGGTGGCTGTGGGTCATGGTGGCAGCGGGGGTCTGTGGGACCGCCGTGGGTTGGTGTGTCCCCCCCCGTGGGTGGCTGTGCGTGGCGGTGTGGGGCGCAGTGGGTTGCCGTGGGGCCACGTGGGTCGCTGTGGGTCCCTGTGGGTCCCCACGGGTGACACGGGTACCCCAGGAACGTCGTCGGGCCGAGCGCAACGAGCAGCTGCGGAGCCGGACGGAGAAGGAGCGGGAGCGGCAGGCGCGGCTGGCGGTGAGCAGGGGAGGGGGGATGGCGGGGATGGGGACCCCCGTGTCCCCCCCACCTGTCCCCATGTCCCCCCATGTCCCCGTGTCCCCCCCAGGAGGAGAAGCTGCGCAAGGAGGAGGAGGAGGCAAAGAAGCGAGCGGAGGATGACGCCAAGAAGAAGAAAGTGCTGTCCACCATGCCCCACTTCGGGGGGTACCTGGCCAAGGTGGGGGGGGGGGCCCAGCCCCACAGCACCCCCAGCCCCATAGAACACCCCCCCCCCCGGGGGGGACCCCCAGGCACTCCTATGGGGACCCGCTGTGAGGCAGGAGGATGGCCCAGAGCCCCTGGCCTGAGTCAGCCCCACAGGGTGCCCCATAGCCCCCATAGGGCACCCCATAGGGCGCTCTGTAGCCCCCATAGGGCGCCCCTTAGCCCCCCCCCGTCCCCCCAGGCAGAGCAGAAGCGGGGCAAACGCCAGACGGGGCGAGAGATGAAGCTGCGGATCCTGGCCGAGCGCAAGCGGCCCCTCAACATCGAGCACATGCGGGAGGATGAGCTCAGGTGGGGCCCTTCCCCTCCCCTGCCCCCCCCCCCCGGACCCCCTACCCACCCTTTGACCCCCCCATGCCCCCCCCCCAGGGTCAAGGCCAAGGAGCTCCATGACTGGATTCACCAGCTCGAGTCCGAAAAGTTTGACCTGATGGAGAAGCTGCGGCGGCAGAAATATGAGGTGGGGGGGCGCCAGGACAGCTGGGACCCCCACCCGGGGCGAGGGGGGTGGGATGTGGGGCCAGGACAGCTGGGACCCCCACCCGGGGCGAGGGGGGGAGGATGTGGGGCCCGGCCGCCAGCGTTCACGCTTACCTCTCCCCAGATCAACGTCCTGTACAACCGCATCAGCCACGCTCAGAAATTGTAAGGGGAGGGGGCACTTGGGGGGGGTGTCTGAAGTATTCGGGGCTGGGGGGGGGGCATTAGGAACGTCGGGGGGGTATAAGGTCCGGGGGCATTAGGGGGCTCCGGGGGGGGTACTTGGGATTGGGGGGGGGGCAATAGGAGGGTTGGAGGGGGTATTGGGGGCCCTGGGGGGTATTATGGGGGCACTGGGGGGCACTCGGGAGGTGTTTAGGGTCCTGGGGGTCATGTGGGGTCCTGAGGGGCGTTTGGGGGGGCCCTGGGGGAATATTTGGGGTCGGGGGGGGGATTAGGGGGTCTGGGGGGGGCATTAAGGGGCTCCGGGGGGGGTCACTTGGGGTCCTGGGGTGTATGGGAGGCCCTGGGGGGGGCTCATGTGGGGTCCTGAGGGGCGTTTGGGGGGAGTCCGGGGGGGAGATTAGGGGGCTCTGGGGGGGGCATTAAGGGGCTCCAGGGGGTGTTTGGGACCCTGAGGGGTTTTAGGGAGGTCCTGGGGGGTGACTTGGGGTCCCGGGGGGACATTTGGGGGCATGGGGGGGGCTCTGGGGGGGGTCATTTGGGGCCGGGGAGGCCGGGGCTCCCTCTCCGGGGGTCCCAGCCCGCTCCTCCCCCCCCCCCCGCAGCAAGAAGGTGGTCGGGAAGGGCCGCGTCGGTGGCCGTTGGAAGTGACCCCGCCCCCAATAAACGTCACATCCGGCTTGCGCGTCATTCCGTCCGCCGGCGGAGGGGGGCGGGGGTGGGTGGGTCCACCGCCTTCCCGCCCTGCCCCGCGCCGCCCCGGCACCCCCCGCGCGCCGTTGCCATGGCGCCCCGCCCCCGCGCTTCCGGCGCCGCCCCCTACGGCAGCCGGGCGGGGCCCCGCGGCGGCGGCGGCGGGGGGCGGCGATGGCGGCGGCGGCGGCGCGGGAGCGGCGGCGGGAGCAGCTGCGGCGCTGGGAGGCGGCGGCGGCGGCGGCCCCCCCGGCCCCCCCGGCCCCCCCGGCCCCGCGGGCCCGCGCCGTCCGCTTCGAGCGCGCCGCCGAGTTCCGCGCCGTCTGCGCAGGCGCCGACCTGGCGGAGGCGCGCGCCATGGTGCGGGCGGGGGGGCGCGCGCTGCTGGGCGGGGCCAACGCCGACGGCATCAGCGCGCTGCACCAGGTGGGAGGGGGCCAGGGGGCGGGGCCTGCGGCGGGAGGGTGAAAGGGGGCGGGGCTCGCCGGGAGTAGGTGGGAGGGGAGGGGGCGGGGTTTCCTGGGTGAGGGAGTGAGGCCAGCGGATGGGAGACGGGGCGGGGCCTGCAGGGGGGTGCGGTTACCTGGGGAGGGGGCGGGGCCTGCAGGGGGGCGCCGTTACCTGAGTGGGCGGGGCCTGCGGAGGGCAGGTGGGAGGGAGGAAGGGAGGGGGCGGGGTTTTCCCGGTGAGCAGGTGGAGCCTGTGGGGGTTGCCTAGGTGAGTGGGCGGGGCCAGTGGATGGAAGGGGCGGGGGTTGCCTTGGCGAGTGGGCGGGGCCTGCACAGGGTAAGTAGGAGGTAGGCAGGGAGGGGCAGGGGTTTTTGAGGGGGCGGGGTCTGCGGAGGGGGGGCGGGGCTTGGCACGGTGCTGGTGGAACTGGGGGGCCTGAGGGGCCTCGGATTGATGCTGGGGGCGGGGGGGCACACAAGGCTCCCCGGGACACACACACAGACCCCGGGGGGGGGGGGGGGTGTGTGTCCGGTGCTGGGGTCCCTGGGGTGGGGGCCCCGGCCCCGTGACCGTCCCCCCCCTCCCTGGGGTGTGCCCCCCCTGCCCCAGGCCTGCATCGACGAGAACATGGAGGTGGTGCAGTTCCTGGTGGAAAGCGGGGCCGACGTCAACCAGGCCGACAACGAGGGCTGGACCCCCCTGCACGTGGCCGCCTCCTGCGGCTACCGGCACATCGCCCAGTGAGGAGGGGGGGGTCTCTCCACCCCAGTGCCCAGGTGGGCAGGGCTGGACCCCCGCGACCCCGACCCCCCTGACTGCTGTGTGTCCCCCCCCAGGTACCTGCTGGAGCACGGGGCGGACGTGGCGGCGGTGACGAGCGACGGGGAGCTGCCGCTGGAGGTGGCCGAGGACGAGGGGCTGGAGGCCCTGCTGCGGGCCGAGGTGGTGCGGCGAGGTGGGTGGGGCTGAGGGGGGGGCGGGGCCGGGGTGGTTGGGCGTGTCCTGGCCACACCCAGTCACGCCCCGGCGCTTCCCAGGGGTGGACGTGGCGGCGGCCAAGCGGGCGGAGGAGGAGCGGATGCTGCGGGACACGCGGCGCTGGCTGGACGCGGGGGAGATCCGGGACGCCCGGCACCCCGCCACCGGCGCCAGTGCCCTCCACGTGGCTGCCGCCAAGGGATACATCGAGGTCATGAGGTGGGGGGGCCTCGTGGCTGGTGGGGGGGGGACCCAGGGGTCTGGGGGGAACCCAGGGATCAGGGGGGACCCAGGCATCCAGGAGGGACCCAGGAGATCGGGAGGGGGGACCCAGGGGTCCGGGGAGCAACCCAGCACCCAGAAAGAGATCCAGGCATCCGTGGGGGACCCCAGCACCCGGCCAAAGGGGGGTCCCCGACACCCACCCCCTGGGAGGGGACAGAGGGGGGGACCTGACACCCATCCCCGTGGGGGCATCCCTGACCCCCCCCCTCACCCCGTGGGCACAGGCTGCTGCTGCAGGCCGGCTACGACCCAGACGTGCGGGACAAGGACGGGTGGACGCCGCTGCACGCCGCCGCGCACTGGGGGGTGGAGGAGGCTTGTCGGCTGCTGGCCGAGCACCTCTGCGACATGGCCCCCCGCAACAACGTGGTGAGGGGGACAAGCAGGGCTGGGGGGGGGGGGTGCCAGGGAGTTCACAGGGGACTCGGAGTGAGCTTTAGGGGGGGCTGGGGAGGGTCCCGGGGGCTTCACAGGGGTCTGGGGGGGAGGGCACAGGGTGCTGGGGGGTTCCCAGGGGATTCCCAGGGAGCTCTGAGTGGGATCTAGGGGGGCTGGGGAGGGTCCCAGGGGGTTCACAGGGGTGTAGGGAGGCCTGGGGGGTTCCCAGGGAGTGGCAATGGGGGCTGGAGGGGGGTCCACAGCAAGGGGGGGGGCTGGGTGTTCTTGGGGGGGTTCTGAGTGGGTTTTGGAGAGCCGTGGCTGCCCAGGGGGCTATAGGGGGGTCCAAGGATGTTCATGGGGGGGCTCTGGGAGGGTCCAAGGGGTTTTGGGCAGGGCTGAGTGAGCCCAGGGGTATCTGGGGGGTTCCACGGGGTTCACAGGGGGACTTAGTGGGTTCGAGGGGGTCCGAGGGAGCCCCAGGGCAGCTCTGAGCCCCTTGTGAGGGGGCAGTTGGGGGTCCCAGGAGTTCTGGGGGTCTTTGAGGGGTCCCCGAGCAGCTCTGGCCCCCCCTCCAGGGCCAGCGCCCCTGTGACCTGGCAGACGAGGAGACGCTGCCCCTGCTCGAGGAGCTGCAGCGGCGTCAGCACCACGTGAGCCCCCCCGGGACCCCCCAACACCCCCTGGGACCCACTACCCCCCAGGACTCCCCAGGACCACTGGGGAGGGACCCCTAACACCAACTGTCACCTTTGGGGGGACCCCTGAGTCATTTGGGGGGGTCCTGACCCCCCCAGGGCACCCCCAACTCCCAAGGGACCTGTCTGGGGGGGTGGAACGACAGACCCCAACCCCGCTGGGGGGGGCCCAAAAGGACCAGGGGGGCCCAACCGCCATCCGTGCTCAAAGGGGGGACCCCAGGGTGGGAGCTGGGGGGGTCCCTGGGCCTCACCCTGAACCAGGGGGGGGTCTCAGAGTGTTGGGGGGGATTGGGGGGTCTTGGGGTCCTGACCTCTCCCCCCCCAGCTGCGCAGCCAGAAGGACCCGGGGGCGGCCCCCGCTCCGATGGCACCGGATCCCGAGGGAGCCCCGACACCCGCCTGGGGTGGCAAGCACCGCCGGTGAGCTCCCCCCTCCCCAAAACCCCCCCACCGCCCCCCCTGACCCCCGAGTCCCCCTTTAACCCCCCCCCCCGCCACCCCCAGGAGCTCCGTTTGCCGCATGAGCAGCCGGGACAAGATGTCGGTGCAGGATCAGTCCAAGGAGCGCCTGGGGCCCCTTCCCCCTCCGGGGGACGAGGACAGCGGCGAGGAGGGGGGGACGGCGACCCCCCCCCGCAGGGTGAGCCCCCCCGGGGGGACGGGGGGGGCCTGGACGCCTGGGTTCGCTGGGGGGGGGTGGGGGGGGTGTCTCAGTGAAGCCCCCCTCACCCTGCCTCGTTCCTCCCCCCAGGCCCTCCCGCGACGCCGCCCCCCCAGAGCTGCCCCCCCAACGGCCCCCCTGCTGGAAAGGTAAGGCTCCACCCCTTCCTGTCCTTATATGGGCAAAGGGGTGGGGATAATGGGGTGGGGCTTTGTGTCTGGGCTCCACCTCAGCGGGGGGGGGGGGTCCCGGATGCCCGGGTCCCCTGACGCCCCCCCAGCCCCCCCCCGGGGGTCTCTGCAGGACGGGCAGTTTGGGGGCGCTGCCCCCCCCCGGGGCCCCCCCCACCAGCGCCGTCCGTCGCTCCGCCTCCTCCCCCCGCCTCGATGCCCCGCCCCAGGTGAGTCATGGACACACCCTCTTTCTCCTTGCCCTGCCCCAACAGGCCCCGCCCCTTTCCATGGGCCATGCCCCATTCTGTAGGCTCCGCCCTTTCCCCAGACTCTGCCCTCTCCTGGCCATGCCCTTTCATTGGGCCCCACCTGTCTGGGCTCCGCCCCCTCCTTGGGCTCCACCCTCTCTGGGCTCCATCTCTGCCCTGGCTCCTCCTCCTCTGGCTCTGCCTCTCTTCTCCTTGGCTCTGCCTATTTTTTGTGCCCCACCCTTTTCTACCTTTGGCCACGCCCTTTCACCCTCAGCTCCACCCTTATGGTGACTGCAGCCCTTGGCTCCACCCACTTCCTCCTTGACTCCACCCCTATAATTACTCCACCCCTTTTCTGGGCCCCACCTTTTTCCTCTTTGACCCCACCCCTTTCTTGCTCCCACCCCTTTCTTCCTGACCCCACCCCCTTTCTGGCCCCACCCCCTTTCCTGCTTCGGCCCTGCCCCTTCCCATCCTGGCCCCGCCCCCCCAGCAGCAGGACTTCTGGGAGCTGCTGCAGAAGTGGAACCGCACCCCGATTGGCCCAGGCTCAGCCAATAAGAGCCCGGCCTCGGAGGCAGCCAGTTGGGAGGAAGGGAGCCCATCAGGTGACTCGGTAGGAGGCTCCACCCACTGCTCACAAGGGGGCGGGGCTTGATTTAACCCCATCCTGCCCAGCTGGGGCTTGGCGGGGGGCTGTCTGTCACTCCAGGGACCCTCGGGGAGGGGCCTGGACACCTGGTTCCCCCCCCCCCGACCCCTGGGTCCCCCCTCGCAGAGCAAGGAGCCGCGCCTGGCCCGCGTCCCCCCGACCCCCACCCGACGCATCTGCGCCCCCCCCGATGCTGCCCCCCTCACGTGAGTCCCGGACCCCTGGGTTCCCTCTGGGGGGGAGGGAAGGAGTGGGGGGGGTCCTGCTGTGGGGCCAGGACTCCTGGTCCATGGCGGGGGGGGGGGGTGGTGGTGACGCTCCCTCCCCGCAGCCCCCCCGACGGTGACCTCCCGGCAAAGGCCGACACCGACGCCGCCCCCCTGGCAACCCCCAGCACCGCTGACCCCCGGCCCCGCAGGTGAGCGCCCGAACGCCTGGGTCATCCCCCCCCCTCGAAGCTGGGGGTCCCGGACACCTGGGTCCCACCGTGCCCCCCCCTGCCCCTCCCCAGGTCCTACCAGACCCCCGTGCGGGACGAGGAGTCGGAGTCGCAGCGCAAGGCCCGGTCCCGGCTGATGCGGCAATCGCGGAGATCGACCCAGGTAACCCCCCCCCGGCCTGCGGGTGGGGGGGGTCCTGGATGCCTGGGTTCCCCCCCCCCCGGGTGGTCTGTGAACCCCCCCGCCCCCCCCCCCAGGGCGTGACCCTGACAGAGCTGAAGGAAGCGGAGAAGACGATTGGCCGTGGTGGTGACGGGCGGGCGCCTGAGCAGCGAATCAGAGAGGAAGAGAGGCGGGACCAGGGGGAGCAGCCCTTGGAGAGCTCGGTGGGTGTCAAGGGGGGGGGGGGGGGCGGGTCTTGGGGGGGTTGGGGTGTCCCTGGGGGCTCCCCCCTCTAACACCCCCCCTCCTTCCCCAGGACCCCTCTCGCCGCTCCCGGCTGCCGGCCCCCCCTGGCCCCCCCAGCTCACAGGTGAAGAAAGGTGGGTGCCCCCCACGGAACACCCACCCTCCAAAATCCCTCCTGGAGCCCCCCCCGCTGCCCCGTAACCCCCCCCAGGGCAGGGTCTGCTGCTCCCAGCTGGGGTGGGTGTCCAGGACGCCCGGGTCCCCTCTACCTGTGGGTCCCGCGCAGGGCCGGAGGCGGAGGCCGAGCTGCGGAGCCGCCCAGGGGGCCGGGACCGTCGGAAAGCTCAGCGGGGGTCTGGCACTGAGGTGAGGGGGGGCCATGGGGGGGGCAGGGAGGGTCCCCGAGATACCCCCAGACCCTCTCCCCCCCCCCCCAAAACCACCACCTGTCTTGTCCTCGCAGGGGTCAGAGAGCGACGAGCCGGGGAGTGGGGAGGATGCACCCCCCCCCAGGTATGAGGGTGCCGGGGCAGGGGGGGTACGGGGGGGTGGGTCGGGGGGGCTCTCGCAGCCCCCTCTCACCCCCCTGCCCTCCCCCAGCCTCCCCCAGCCACCCAACGGCCTCCTGCCCCCCCGCCCCCCACCCCCTGCCTTCGACTACCAGCAGGTGAGTCCCAGATGATGTCGGGTGGGAGGGTTGTGATGGGGGGGGGGGCCTGAATGCTTGGGTGTCCCCCCACCCCGGATGCCTGGGCCCCCTCCCGGACACCTGGGTCGCCCCCCCCCCCCCCCGCAGCTGTACGAGGAGCTTTGGGCCGAGAACGAGCGGCTGAGGGAGCAGCTGCAGGAGACGGAGCTGAAGCTGACCCAGATCAAGCTGGAGCTGGAGAGGGTCACCCAGGTGGGTCTGGGGGGTGGTCCCAGGGATCCCCCAGGTTTGGGAGGCGCACACTCGACCCCCCCTTCACCCCTTCTATATCCCCCCACAGCGCCAGGAAAGGATCGCAGAGCGGCCAGCACTGCTGGAGCTGGAGCGATTCGTGAGTGCTGGGGGGTTCCCCCGACTCCCAAGGGCCCCCCGAGGCCCCCCCCAGGGTCTCCATGTCCCCCCCCAAGACCTCCCCCCACCTTACCCCGTCTCTGCCCCCCCCCCCCCCCCCCAGGAGCGGCGGGCGCTGGAGCGGAAGGCGGCTGAGCTGGAGGAAGAGCTGAAGGTAAAGTGGGGGGGGGGGTGGGGGATGCTTGGGTCCCAGCAGGGAGGTGGAGGATGTGGGGCCCGGACACCCGGGTCCCTCCCCCACTCAGGCCCCCCCCAACCCCCCCCCAGGCCCTCTCCGACCTCCGTGCCGACAACCAGCGGCTGAAGGACGAGAACGCGGCGCTGATCCGCGTCATCAGCAAACTTTCCAAGTGACGCCGGGACCCACGGCGCGACCCACGGCAGGACCCACGGTGCCCCACGGGACCCCAGCACCCCACAGCTGCCCTGGGACCCCGGTGCGCCCTGTGCCAAAATGAGGACCCCCCCCCCCGCCCCATGGGACCCCTCTGCCACCCCACCCGTACCCCACAGCTGCCAATCTCCCCCCCCCGGGGGCAGAGCCAATGCTGCTGGGGGCGGAGCCAATGTTGTGTGGGCGGGGTCAATGCTGCTGGGGCGGGGCCAATACTATAGGGTGGAGCCAATGCTGCTGGGGGCGGAGCCGAGGTTGCCCCATTGCACTGTGTGTGGGAGGTGTAAGGGTGGGCGGGGCTGGGGAGGGTGGGCGGGGTCACGCTGTAATTGAGGGTGTGGTCTCAATGTTGCTTGCTAGCCACACCCATTCCCTGTGGCCACGCCCTCTGCCTAAATGTGGGGACCATAGCCCCGCCCCGGCCACACTTGCCCCGCCCCATTCCAGAAGTGGGTGGGGCTACCGCATGCCAGCCCCACCCCCGGGCCCACGCATGCCAATCACACATGCTGCTCCCCCCTTCCCTGAGTGGACCAGGGGCAGGGCTTCCCCAGGCCCCGCCCATCGCCAACGCCCCGCCCCCAATGAGCCCCCCAGGTCCGGGGGCCCCTCCTCCCCCCCCCCGCAAGTATTTTTGCAAAAAAAAAAAAAACAAAACTGAAAAAGGAGAGGGAAAAAAAAAAAAGAAAAAAAAAAAGGTGAAGCTGTGTGTTGTGGGGGAGGGGCCATAAACGGTGCGGAGGAACGGGGGGGGGGGAGGGGGTGGGCACGTGTGTGCGCACACGCAGCTGCATTAGTGCTAATTGGGGTAACGAACTGGGGGGGAGGGGACAGGGCTGCAGATGTACACACACTGGGAGCCACGCAGATGTGTGCACCCCCCCCCCCCCCCGTACAGATGTGTCAGTGGTGGGGGCTGTGCGTGTGCATTTGCACTTGTGTGTGCCCCCACCCCTTCCCCCCCACACCAGTGCTCTGTGCGTCATGGTCCCGATGTGGACACACGCGTGTGCAAACACCCACCCCGCCCCATGCTGCCTGTGTCTCCCTGTCCCTGGGGGGGGGGTCACGGACACCCCCCGACTGATGCAGGGTTTTCACACACAGGTGTAACGTCCATGTGTGTGAGCCGAGGGGTGGCTGGAGCGTGTGAGAGTGCGCGCGTGTGCACACGCGTGTGCGCATGCATGCGTATCCCTGTGTGTGACCGCTATGCCCACAGAAACGGCCCCGCCCTTTGCCCAGGATGGGGGCTCTGACACCCCCCCCCATAGACACAGGCACACGTCACACGCTGTGCATGTCGGTCCCTTCCAAGGCGTGTTCCCCCCACCCCATGACATATATGAAAGGCTGTGACCCCCCCCCCCCAAGCCCCATCGTGGCTGTTTTCTCCTTTTCCTCTTTATTCTGTCCAAAAAAAGGGGGAATCAGTTAAAAAGGGGGGGGGGGGGGTGTCGGGGCCAGCCCGGGGAGAACAGCACGGCCCCGGGGGCGCCGAAAAGAAACGAAAAGGGGGGGGAAAGGAGGGGTGGCGGGGGGGGGGAGGGGGCGTGTTTTACCTGCAAAGAGACGTGGGGGGAGGGACGGAGGAAGGGGGGGGGGGAAATAAATTAAATACGAACCAAAAAAAGAAATTTGAGCATCAAAAAACAAAGAGAGAGAAAAGGCGGCGGCGGCTCTGACACAGTCCCAGCTTGGTGAGTCCCTGAGCCCCCGGGGCTCCGGGGGGGGCTCCGTGCGTCGCGGGGGGGGCCCTCCCCGGGCAGTCGTTGTGGTGTTGGTTGGGGCGGGAGGGGGGGGGCTCCGTGGGTCGAGGCTCCGTGGGTCGGGGGCCGCCGTGGGTCGGGGGCTCCGCCGCGGCGTCGGGGGGGGGCAGACGACACCTCGGGCCACCTCGGCAGCAGGAAGAAGAGAGAGAAACTGAGACAGGGTTAGTGGGGGGGGGGTAGGCGGGCGGCTGGCCCCCCCCCCGGGAGCCCCCCCTCCCGCCGGGGCTAGGGGGGCTGCAACACACACATTTCCCCCCCCCCCGCCGCCCCCCCTCCTTTCCCACCCCCCCCTCCATCGCTGGCGGCTCCCTCCTGCCGGGACCGAAAGAGAAAGTTACGGGGTGCGTGTGCGTGCGTGCGTGTCCCCCCCCCACCTCGCCCCCCCCCCCAACTCTGCGGCTGCTGGGGGGGGGGGGGGGGGCTGCGAGGAGTTGCGTGGGGGTGACGGGACCCCCCCCACCGTCGTCGTCGTCGGCTCTGGCGTCTGTTGCCCCCCCCCCCGCCCTCTCCGGGGGGGTCAGAAGTGAGCCAGGACCGCCAAGCTCTGCTTGCAGTCGATGGCGGCGGCGTCGGGGCCGGTGAAGGAGAGGGGCAGCGCGGCCAGGAAGAGCCGGCAGCTCTCGGGGGAGTCGAGGGCCAGCGCGGCCCCGACCAGGGCGGTGGGCAGCGCCGGGCGGAAGCTGGGGAGAGAAGGAGATCAAGAACAGAGACACGGCAGCGGGGGGGCGGGGGGGGGGCGCGGGGGGGCACGGCCCCAGGGGGGCAATGCAGGCCCCATGGCGGGGAGAAGGGGGGGAACGCGGCCCCGGCGCGGGGAACGTGGGCCCATAAGGGGGACGGGGATGTGGCCCCATGGGGGGGGGACGTGGCCCCATGGGGGGGTGCACAGGCCCATAAATGGGTGCACAGCCCCATAAGTGGGTGCACTGCCCCACACGTGGGTGCACCGCCCCATAAACGGGGTGCACAGCCCCATAAGTGGGTGCACTGCCCCATAAACAGGGTGCACTGCCCCATAAGTGGGTACACTGCCCCATAAACGGGGTGCACAGCCCCATAAGTGGGTACACTGCCCCATAAGTGGGTACACTGCCCCATAAACAGGGTGCACCGCCCCATAAGTGGGTACACCGCCCCATAAACGGGGTGCACAGCCCCATAAGTGGGTACACTGCCCCATAAGTGGGTACACTGCCCCATAAACAGGGTGCACCGCCCCATAAGTGGGTACACTGCCCCATAAACAGGGTGCACTGCCCCATAAGTGGGTACACTGCCCCATAAGTGGGTACACTGCCCCATAAACGGGGTGCACCGCCCCATAAGTGGGTACACCGCCCCATAAACGGGTGAGGGGGAACAAGGCCCTGACACGGGGGACATGCCCCACTGGCGTGACCGGTGGGGGGGGGGGGGCACAGCCCCAGCTGGGGGTTGTGGCCCCATGGGGGTCAGATGGGGTGACACGGGGGGGGGGGTTTCAGAGCCCCATAGGGGTGAAATGGGGAGCCCTGTCCTGCCCCCCTGCGGGGTGGTACAGAGGGACCCCCCAGCCCCGGCGTGGGGCAGAGCCGGGGGTTGCGTACCCCCAGCCTTGACGTGGGGCGGGACCGGGGGGGTTTCAGCCACCCCTCGTGTAAGGCAGGTGGGGGGGTTTGGACACCCCCAACCTTGCTATGGGGCAGAGATGGGGGGTTTGGACGCTCCCAGCCCCAGCATGGGGTGGAATTGGGGCTTTTACCCCCCTCTGAGCCCCGGTGTGGGGCAGAACCAGGGGGCTCCCCCCCTCCAGCCCTGCTACGGGGCAGAAATGGGGGGGGCTCACCCCACCCACCCCCCCTCCCCACCGCCCCGCACGACTCACCTGCACCGCCGCCACGGGGGTCCGGCTCCTGCTCTCCCCCCCCCCCCAACCCCAACCCCCCCATAACCCTCCTCCCCCAACCTTCTCCCCCCACCCCCCAGCCGGGGGGGCGCGGGACCCCCCCGGCGGCCCCACATACGTTTTGATCATGGCCTTGAGGGCCGCCCGTCGCTCCCGCTCGGCGAACTTGTCGATGAGGCGGGCGGCCATGGGGGGGGCGGCGCGGTAGAGGCGGAAGAACCGGTGGTAGTTGGCCAGGGCCCAGGCGGCGCGGAGGGCCAGGGCGTGCGCCACGCAGGCGTCCCCCCGCAGCGCCGGCGTCAGGTAGGCCAGCTCTGTCGTCAGGTCTGGGGGGGGGACACACACACGTGATTGGGGGGGGGGCACATCCCGGAGACCCTCGGTGCGAACGCGGCGGGGCTCGGGGCAGCCCTAAAGCCACGGAGGGCAACGGGGGGGGTCTTGGGGCTCCCCTAAAGTGCCCAAGACCAAGGTGGGGGGGGGGGCTTAGAGCTCCCCTAGAGCCCCTCGTTGTGAGCTGGGGGGGGGTTGGAGACCCCCTGGAGCCTCTCAGTGAGAAAACGGGGGGTCTTTGGGTGCCCTTAATCCCCTCGTTGTGGATGTGGGGGCCTCGGAGCAGCCCTAAAGCCACTGAGCGCAAGGGCGGGGGGGGTTTGGGGCTCCCCTACAGCCCCTCACCCTGAACAGGGCGTCTTGGGGTACCCCATAATCCCCTGCTTTGACTGTAGGGGTCCTGGGGTGCCCCTAAAGCCTCTCCACATGAACGTGGGGGTCTCAGGGCACTCCTAAAACACCTTACTGCAAACAGGGAGGGTCTTGGGGTGCCCCATAATCCCCTCACTGTGAACGTGGGGGGCTTGGGGCAGCCCCAAAGCCACTGAGGGTGGGGGGGGTCTTGGGCTCCCCTATAGCCCCTTAACAGGAATGTGGGGGTCCTGGGGCTCCCCTAAAGCAACTCACAGCAAATGTAGGGGTCTTGGGGCACCCCTAAAACCACTCGTTTTTAACATGGGTGTCTTGGGGCACCTCTAAAGCTCCTCATTTTTAACATGGGGGTCTTGGGGTGCCCCTAAAGCCCCTCATTTTTAACATGGGGGTCTTGGGGTGCCCCTAAAGCCCCCCCACTGTGACCAGTGGGGGTGAAGCTCCCCTAAAGCCACTCAACGTGAACGCGGCAGGGTGATGGTCCTGGGGCACCCCTAAATGCCCTCACTGCAAACAGGGGGGCCCTTGGAGCACCCCTGAAGCCCCTTTCTATGAACGTGGGGCTCTTGGGGCACCCCTAAAACCCCTCAAGGTGAGCAGGGGGGCCCTTGGAGCACCCCTAAAGCCCCCCCAGCACGAGCAGGAGGGGTCCCCGGGATCGCGCCCTGGCCCCCCCGTCCCTGCTCACCCCCCGAGTTCCTGGTGAACATGTAGTAGAGGATTCGGTAAGCGGTGAACTCCCCCACGTTGCCGGGCAGGTTCTCGGCGTAGAGAGACTTGAGCTGCGTCTGGCACTGGTTGAACTCCTCGTGGTCACCCTGCCGGGACGGGGGGGAACCCTCAGGGCCAGATCTGGCATGGGGGGGGACAGGGGGGGGACACGACACAGGGGGTGGGGTCCCGGGGAGGGGCCCCTGAAACCCACCTTCTCCAGGGCGATGCGGGCGTGCGTCTCGTACACCTCCACCGTGAACTCGGTGCGGATGCCCTGGACCTGCGAGAAGGGGGTTGGGGGGGGTGATGGGGGGGACCTTCTGCCCCGCAGAGACACCCCAAAATCCAGGAGACCTCCATAAGGCCTGGGAGACCACCCAAAAATCTGTGAGACCCCGCAAAAGGCCTAGGGGAGTCCCCCCAAAAGCTCTAGGAGACCCATCAAAAGCCCCAGGGGACTCTCCCAAAAGACCTGGGAGACCCCAAAAGGTCCAGGAGAGCCCCAAATGTCTGGGAGACCCCCCAGAACACCCAGCACCCCCCCCCCCCAGGTGTCAGGGGGGGTCTCACTGTGAGGTCCTGGCGGATGGATTTCATCTGCTCGCAGGCAAAGGCGTAATCCTGCTTCTCCTTCCAGTGAGACTTTACCAAACTCAGCGACTTCTTCAGCACCTGAAGTAGGGGATAAAATTTGGGGTGGGGGGGGTGTCAGAGCGGCCCCCTCCCCACCCTGGGGTCCCTGGGGGACGGACGGACAGGTGCTGACCGAGACGGGGCGGACAGTGGAGGGGTCAGGGGCACAGGTGAGGCGCAGGTAGTGCTTGGTGACATCCTGGCAGGTCCCCAGGATCTTCAGCTCGTTCCAGTCGAGGCCCTCGGAGGAGCCGGGGGGGTCAGACCCCCCCAGGGGGAGGACGAGGGGCTCCGGCCGCAGCTTTTTGGGGTGCCCGGGTTGGAAACGAGCCGCTCGTCGCTGCTTCTTGAATTCCTTCTCGGGGTCCTCGTAGTCCATCGCCGGGCGCTTGCGGTTGCGCTTGGAGGGACCCTGGTCGTGCCTGGGGTAGGGGGCGTTTTGGGGCAGAAACAGGCGTTTCCGTCAGGGACAGAGTCTGGAGAGCCCGACCCTGATCCTGGGCTCTGCCCCACACTGGGGAGCCCCAAACTGGTCCCAGTTACCCCCCCCAGGTACCTTTTCCCCCGCTGCATCCGCATGCGGCCGCGCTCCACGTGCCCCCCCCGGCCGCGGGTTTTGGGGGGAGCCCGGCGGGCGCCCGGCCGGCTCTCAGCGCCGGAGAGGGAACTGTCTGAATCCGAGTGGGAATCGCTGCGGGGAGAGCGGAGCAGGGAGCTGGGGGGACCCCCAAACAGACCCTCCAACATCCACCCGCCCGGCACCTCCTGGGACTGAGGCGAGGGGGTGCCGGGGGGGGGGTTTGGGGGTGCCAGGGGAGTCCCTTCTGCCCCCCACCTGCGTCGGAAATGCCGTCCGGGTGAGCGGGAAGAGGACCGGGATCGGGACCGGGAGCCGGCGCTAGAGGAGGAACTGTTCTCTTTCATGAAGACGTTGCGGTTGCCGAATTTGGTGGGGAAGCCGTTACCGCGAGCCCGGCCGGCGCCGGTGCCGCCGCCGCGTTGGGGTGGGGGTCCCAGGGTGGCCCCCCCGGTGCCGGCGCCGCGTTGGGGAGGGGGCTGCGGCAGCCCCGAGCCTGCCGCTGGCCGGGGGGGGTGCAGAGCCGGCACCTCCCAGCGCTTCTTCTTGGGGCTCTCGGCGACGCTGTCCCGGTTCAGCCTGCAGGGAAGAGGAAGAGAAAGAGGAGAAGGGGGGGATGAGCTCGCCCCTCCGCGTGTCCCCCCCCATTTTGGGGGTCTCTCTGCGGCGTGGGCCTCACCCCGGCAGTGGCTCGCGGCTCCAGTCGATGGTGTAGGCGGTGCCGTCCTGCAGCCGCGCCTGCAGCACTTCCTTCAGCAGCTTCTCCGTCCGGTCCTTGTCCTCCTCCGACTCGCAGGCGGTGAAGCAACGCTGGACGTATTCCTTCATGTCCTGGGGCCAGTCCTCTGGCTTCCCCCTGTGGCGGGGGGGGGCCGCGGGTCAGAGGGGTGCTGGGGGGGCTCGGCGGGGCAGGCAGACATCACCAAGCGGTGCTCAGCCCCCCATAAAGCGATATATGGCGGCGAAAACCCACCGCGTGCTGCCGCACGGCAAACCTGTCGCGGTTTTGGGGAACCCAGCGTGCCCACCTCCCCGCCCCCCCGCCCCCCCCCCCCAAATCCATCCGTCTTCCCTCACCCGTGGCCGTGGTGTTTGTCGGGGCCCGACTGCCCCCCGAAACCGCTGCCGCCGCCACCGCCGCTGCTGCCGCGCTGCTCCCCAGCCCCGAAGCTGGGGGTGGTCAGGACGAAGGGGCGTTTGGGGAGGTTGAACTTGAGGCCACCGGCGCCGGGGGCTTCTGGAGGGGGGGGAAGAGGGAGAAAAAGGGGGTGAAGGGGGGGCTGGGGAATGGTTTGGGGGGAATTTGGGGTTCTGGGTGGGTGGTGGTGTCTTTTGGAGGCATTTGGGTGAGTTTTGGGGGGGAAGTGCGGGTGGGTAGCGTGTTTTGGGGGAAGTTGGGGTTTTGGGGAGCGAGTTTGGGGGCCGGGGGGTAGCGTGGGGGGTGTTTTGCAGAGGAATTCGGGGTTTGGGGGAGTTTTGGGGTTGGGGGGGGATTTGGAGCGATGGGAGACCTGCGGTGGGGGGGTCACAGCTCCCCCTGGTTTTAGGGTGATTCCTGAGAACATCCCCCACCCCCCGACACCGCCCCAGCCCCCTCCCCCCCAGCCCCCCCCCTCCTCCCCTGGGCCCCCCCAGCCCCCAATTTGAGGTCCCCCGGGGGGGGGGGGAGTTCTTACGCTTCATGCGGCTCCAGAGCTGCTGCCCCTTCTTGCCCTTGGGGCCGGGGCTGGGCCCCTCGCCGTAGCCGTGGGGGGGGTACGGGGCGGTGGCGCTGGGTGGGGTGGCCCCACCCCCTCCGCCCCCCCCCGCCGTCGTGGACCCCCCTGCCCCGCCCAGAGGGTGGGCGCTGTGGGGCGGGGGGGGCTGTGGGGGGGCGGCGGGGGGCAGTTGGGGCTGGGGGCTGCCGTAGGGAGACGCCTCGTCCAGGCCCGGCACCGGTGGCTGCTGTGGAGGGGGGGGGGGCAAAGAGGGGATGGGGGGGTGTCCCAGGATTCCGGGCCCCCCACGGGGGACACAGGCATCTGGGCCCCCCACAACCCGCCCCACAGGGGTCCCAGGCATCTGGGCCCCCCACGTCCACCCCCCTCCCCGTCCCCCCCTCACCTGGCCGAGGCCGCTCTGCTGCCCGGGCGTGGGGGGCTGTTGGGGGGCGGCAGCGTAGGCCCCCCCCGTCCCGTACGGTGCCGCTGCCGCCGTCGCCCCGTACCCCGAGTAGACGCCCTGCAAGGAGACCCACATCGGCGCCTGTGCTCGCCCGCCCGCCCACCCACTGGGGGGGACCCCCAAGCACCCCCCACAGCTGAGGGGACCCCCCCGGCCCCCCCTGTGCCCCCCCCTCATCTCACCATGGGGTAGTAGTAGCCGTAGGGGTAGTAGCCGCCGTAGGGCTGGTACCACTGGTAGTAGGGCGGCTGCTGCAGCCCGGGGTCCCCCTGCGGTGAGGAGTACTGGGGGGGGGAGGAAGGCTCAGCAAGGGGGTGGGGGGGAGCCCCACACCCCCAGGACCCCCCTCACCCCCCCCGGGACCCTCCCCTGCCCCTCTCCATCCCCCAGGAACCCTCCAGAGCGCCCTTGACCCCCCCCAGCACCCTCATCCACCCCCCTCTGCCCCCCAAACACCCTCTTCGTCCCCCGAAAACTCCTCCTCCCAGCCCCCAGCCTCCCCAGACCCCCTCTATCCCCCCGGGACCCTCCTGCAGCCCCCAAACAACCCCCCGGGACCCTCCTTTGCCCCCCCCCCCAAGACCCTCCAGGACCCCCCCAGCCCCCTTCTACCTCCCTGGGACCCTCTTGCACCCTCCAAACACCCCCCCAGCCCCAGCCCCTGCCCCCCCGGGACCCTCCAGGACCCCCCCAGACCCCTTCTACGTCCCTGGGACCCTCCTGCACCCTCCAAACACCCCCCCAGCCCCCCTCTATACCCCCCGGACCCTCCTAACACCCCCCAGCCCCCTCCTTTGCCCCCCCCAAGACCCTCCAGGACCCCTCCCAGCCCTTCTCTACCTCCCTGGGACTCTCCTGCACCCCCCAAACACCCCCCAGCCCCCCTTCCCCGGACCCCCCCTCACCTGGGCCCCCCCGGAGCCGCCCCCCGCGCTCTTGCCGCCGGCGGCCGCCGCTTTGCTGATGCTGGCCAGCGCCTGCCGCGCCTTCTCCCACTCGGGGTTCTCGTGGGCCGGGGCCTCCAGGCCGCCCTCCCGCGCCCCGCCGGCCCCCAGCCCGTACTGGGGGGCCCTGAGGGGAGACGGGGACGGGGCCGGGGGGGTCAGTGCGGGCCGCGCCCCGGGAACCGGCCCGCTGTCCCCCGTCCCCCCGCCCGCCCGGCGCTCACCACTCCGGCGCTCGCTGGTCCCCGATGTTGGCGGCCATGGCGGGGCCTCCCGCGGCCTCTGCGCCGCCGCCACCCCCAACCCCGGGCGGGGCCGGGCCGGGCCGGGCCGGAGCGATCGGTACCGGCGCCTCCGCGCTCCCAAAATGGCGGCGCCGCCCGCACCGAACCTTCCCCCCCCCTTCCCGCGCCTCCACTTCCGGTCGTCGCTTCCGGTGACGTCGCGCGTAGGGCCAGTAGGGGCGCGGGGAGAGAGGAAGGGGCGGGACCAACGGGAGGAGTGGGCGGGGCGGTGGCGCGGGGTGGAAGGGAGGATGGGGAAGGCGGGGCGTTGGCCAGCGGCGACCAATGGGAGCGAGGAACCCCGCGGGTGTTATCCAATGGGAAGGCAAAGCTGGGCGTGGGGGGGGTGGGTGGAGGGGGGAACGGCGGCCGGGACGGGACAATCCCTTCCCAAAGCGCAACGGCGCTGCTACGGGGGGGGGGCGGGGAGGAGGAGGAGGAGGGGGACCCTGGGAGGGCGGGGGGGGGGTCCCATGGGGCGGGGGGGCGGTTATGGGGGTCTATGGGGCGGGGGGGAAGATATGTGGGTCCCATGGGGCAGGGTGGGGGCGGTTATGGGGGTCTATGGGGCGGGGGGGGAAGATATGTGGGTCCCATGGGGCAGGGTGGGGGCGGTTATGGGGGTCTATGGGGCGGGGGGAAGATATGTGGGTCCCATGGGGCAGGGTGGGGGCGGTTATGGGGGTCTATGGGGCGGGGGGAGATATGTGGGTCCCATGGGGCAGGGTGGGGGCAATTATGGGGGTCTATGGGGCTGGGGGTGAGCAGTTATGGGGGTCCCACGGGGCAGGGTGGGGGCAGTTATGGGGGGGGGTCTATGGAGCAGGGTGTGGGAGGCAGCGGCACTGTGGGGCAGCGGTTTCGGAAGGGGGGGACCGCGGTTTTGGGGAGGCTGAGCCTGTCCCTTCCTGCCAGGCCCAACTTCTGCATTCAGGGCTGTGGCAGCACCATGGGGACCCACGTCCTCCTCCTCCTCCTCCTCGGTGGGGCCGGGGGCACGGGGGGGTGGGGGGGTGAATTCGGGGTTTGGGGGACGTGGGTGCCACCGTCACCCCCCCCCGGCTTTGTCTCCCACAGGCTGCTGGGCGCTGGCGCCGTGGGGGGCCTCGGGCCGTGAGTACCTGGGGGCATGCGTCGGGGCGGGGGGACAACACGCTGGGGGGCTGGGGGGGATGCCGTGGGGCTGGGGGTGATGAAGGTGGCCATCCGCCCCCCCCGACCCCTCCTGCCACGTCCCACCGCACCTGGAGCCCCGTGTCCCCACACTCCCAGTGCCCTACAGCCCTGGGGGGGGGTCCCCGTGCCTGTGTCCTGCAGCCCCGACCCCATCCCAATGTCCCCCCTGTCCCCCGTCCCCAGGGCTCTGGGGTCTCCAACATCCCCCTGTCCCTCTGCCGAGGGCTCTGGGGTCCCCAATGTCCCCATCCCCAGGGGTCTAGGGTCCCCAACATCCCCCCATGTCCCCATCCCCAGGGCTCCAGTGTCCCCAGTGTCGCCCCTGTCCCTGTTCCCAGGGCTGTGGGGTCCCCAATGTCCCCCCGTCCCTGCTAGGGCATCTGGGGTCCCCAACATCCCCATCCCCAAGGCTCTGGGGTCCCCAACGTTCCACCATGTCCCCATCCCCAGAGCTCCGGTGTCCCCAGTGTCCTCCCTGTCCCCGTCCCCAGGGCTCTGGGGTCCCCAATGTCCCCAACCATCCCCAGGGCTCTGCGGGTCCTCAACATCCCCCCATGTCCCCATCCCCAGGGCTCCAGTGTCCCCAGTGTTGCCCCTGTCCCTATGCCCAGGGCTCTGGGGTCCCCAATGTCCCCCCATCCCTGTGCTGAGGGCTCTGGGGTCCCCAACATCCCCATCCCCAAGGCTCTGGGGTCCCCAACGTCCCCCGTGTCCCCAACGTCCCCCCGTGTCCCCATCCCCAGGGCTCCAGTGTCCCCAGTGTCACCCCTGTCCCCGTCCCCAGGGCTCTGGGGTCCGCAACGTCCCCTGTGTCCCCAATGTCCCCCTGTGTCCCCAATATCACCCCTGTCCCCGTCCCAGGACTCTGGGGTCCCCAACGTCCCCCATGTCCCCAACATCCCCCCGTGTCCCCATCCCCAGGGCTCCAGTGTCCCCAGTGTCACCCCTGTCCCTGTCCCCAGGACTCTGGGGTCCCCAATGTCCCCCGTGTCCCCAATTCCCCCCCGTGTCCCCAATATCACCCCTGTCCCCATCCCCAGGACTCTGGGGTCCCCAACATCCCCCCGGGTCCCCAACATCCCCCCGTGTCCCCATCCCCAGGGCTCCAGTGTCCCCAGTGCCACCCCTGTCCCCATCCCAGGACTCCAGGATCCCCAACGTCCCACCGTGTCCCCGACCCCAGGGCTCTGGGGTCCCCAACGTCCCCCCGCGTCCCCAGCCCCGAGACACCCCCAGCTGATGCCCGCGGATGGGCTGTGGGTGCTGGAGGGCACCCCCCTCAACCTCCAGTGCTTCGGCCCGGGGCCCGACTTCCACCTCCTCCGCGGGAACGGCACGAAGCCGGCGAAGACCGAAACCTCCAACAGCGGCTTCGTCACCTTCAACGACACCGGCAACGTCACCCGCGCCGACGGCGGGCTCTACGTCTGCCGCTGCCCCCCCGGCCCCGGCAGCAACGCCGTGGAGGTGGTGGTCATCGGTGAGCAGGAACCACGCCGGGGACGGCACGGGGGGGGGGGCTGGTGCCCCCGCTGATGCCCCCCATCCTGTGACCCCCCCCTCCCTGTGCCCCCCCCCCCCAGACCCCGACCTGTACCCCCCCGAACTCTCGCTGCCGCCGCTGCAGCCGCTGCCGGCGCCGCAGGGGACCAACGTCTCGGTGGTCTGCGAGGGACCCCCCGGGGCCGCCACCTTCCGGCTCTACCGGGGGGGCCCCGGGGGGGCTGTGGGGCAGCGGTGGGTGGCGGGGGGGGGGGCCGTCTCCTTCTCCCTCGGCCCCCTCCACCCCCGCGACGAGGGCGCCTACGTCTGCACCTACAGCCCCGAGGCGGGGGGGGTCTCGCAACCCAGCCCCTCGCTGCTGATCCTGGTGGAAGGTGAGGGGGGGCACCCTGCCCCAAAGCCGGGGCGGGGGGGGCTATTAAAGGGGTGGGGGGAGTCCCCAAATTCAGGGGGTGTCTTGAAAGTTGAGGGGTTACACAGGGGTCTGAAGACAGGGGGGGCAAAAACAAAGAGGGGGGGAGTTTGCCCTGGGGACAGGGGCTGAGGGCACCCTCGAATGCAGGGGTGTCTGGGGAACCCCCCAAAACGAGGGGGGGCTGGGGGCAGCCCCTAAATCCAGAGGGTGTCTCGAAGGATGAGGGGGGGACACCCCCTAAATCCAGGGGGGTGGGGAAGGGCTCAGGCTGCCTCCCCAGGGAAGGGGGGGTTGTCCCAAAAAGGGGGAATGGGGGGGGGGTCCCTCAGTTCCCCCCAAGGGCAGCTGGGGAATCCCCAGGGCAGAAGCTGGGGGGGGGGGCAGGTTTTGGGGTGTCCCTACAGATTGGGGGCCCCACCTGAGACCCCCTGTCCCCACAGGGGGGGATGCCACCCCCAAGAACCCCGACTGGCCGGGCTGCAAGCACTGGGAGGGGTCCCACTAACCCCCCCCACCCCACCGCTGCACCAGGACGCCTGGGTGCCCCCCCGGACACCTGGGTCCCCCCCCGATCAGTTCAATAAAGCAACATTACCTGGAGACCTGGGCCCACGGCAGTAGCCCCCCCGCAAATGCAGAAGCGGGGGGGGGCAGTCCCCCATAACGGGGCGGGGGGGCTCCTCTCCCCGCCCCCGCCAGCGAGACGCAGACCCCGGAGAATTGGAAAAATCGTTTAATTAGGGGGGGGCGGCGGGAGAGGGGGGGGGTCCCCCGACTCCGTATGACACGGGGGGGGGGCCGGGCCGGAGGTGGGGGGAGGGGGGCCCCCCCGTTTTCGCCAATACGAAACGCCACAGAAGGGGGGGCAGGGAGGGAGGGAGGGGAGGCGAGCGCTACGACGAGAAACCAGCACTGGGGGGAGGGGGGGGGGGGAACCGCCGAAACGAGAGAAAAAAAAAAAAAACAAAAACAAAACCCCGAAAAGAACAAAAAAAAAAAAAAAAAAAGAAAAAAAAAAAAAACCAAAACCAAAAAGGGGCTGGGGGGGTAGGGGGGGCACGGGGGGCCCCCCCCAGCCCGGCCCCCCCCCACCGGGGGCTACCAGAAGTCGCGGCGGTGGTAGGAGTCGGGGTCGCAGTACTTGGTGACGACGACTCTGTTGGCGAACTTGCGGCCGGTCAGGCCCTGCATCGCCTTCTGGCAGTCGAAGACCGAGGTGAACTCCACGAAGATCTGCGGGGGGGGGGGGAGTTTGTTGAGGGGGGGGGTCACGGGGAGACCCAGGCATCCGGCTGCCCCCCCAGAGCCTGCCCCGCATCGCCCCCCACCCAAGGGGAACCCCGTGTGGGGCTGCCCGAGTCCTGGGGCTGGGGCCCCACATCGGCCCCCCGAGGGATCCCGGGGTTGGGGGGGGGCCCACATCTGCCCCCCGAGGGACCCCGGGGCGCAGGCACCGTCCCCTCCACAGGGGAGCTTTGGTGTCGGGGTTCACCTCGTGTCTGGGCGCTGTCCCCGTCCCCATGGCGTGTGCAGTTGCTGTCCCTGTTCCCGCGGGGTACTGGGGTGTCTGGGAATTGTCCCCACTGCTATGTCCCCACGGGGTACTGGGGTGTCTGGGAATTGTCCTTGTCCCCACGGGGTACTGGGGTGTCTGGGAATTGTCCTCGTCCCCACTGCCATGTCCCCACGGGCTTCTGGGGTGTCTGGGAATTGTCCTTGTCCCCACTGCCATGTCCCCACAGGCTTCTGGGGTGTCTGGGAATTGTCCTTGTCCCCACGGGGTACTGGGGTGTCTGGGAATTGTCCTTGTCCCCACTGCCATGTCCCCACGGGCTTCTGGGGTGTCTGGGAATTGTCCTTGTCCCCACGGGGTACTGGGGTGTCTGGGAATTGTCCTTGTCCCCACTGCCATGTCCCCACGGGCTTCTGGGGTGTTTGGGAACTGTCCTTGTCCCCACTGCCATGTCCCCACGGGGTACTGGGGTGTTTGGGAATTGTCCTTGTCCCCACTGCCATGTCCCCACAGGGTACTGGGGTATCTGGGAATTGTCCTTGTCCCCACTGCCATGTCCCCACGGGCTTCTGGGGTGTCTGGGAATTGTCCTTGTCCCCCCTGCCATGTCCCCAGGGGGTATTAGGGTGCCTAGTGCTGTCCTCGTCCCCCTGCCCTGTCCCCACAGGGTACTGGGGTGTCCTGTCCCTGTCCCCACGGGGTTCTGGGGTGTCTGGGAATTGTCCTTGTCCCCACTGCCATGTCCCCACAGGCTTCTGGGGTGTCTGGGAATTGTCCTTGTCCCCACGGGCTTCTGGGGTGTCTGGGAATTGTCCTTGTCCCCACTGCCATGTCCCCACAGGGTACTGGGGTGTCTGGGAATTGTCCTCCCCATCCCCACGGGGTACTGGGGTGTCTGGGAATTGTCCTTGTCCCCACTGCCATGTCCCCACGGGGTACTGGGGTGTCTGGGAATTGTCCTTGTCCCCACTGCCGTGTCCCCACGGGGTACTGGGGTGTCTGGGAATCGTCCTTGTCCCCACTGCCATGTCCCCACCGGGGTACTGGGGTGTCTGGGAATTGTCCTCATCCCCACGGGGTACTGGGGTGTCTGGGAATTGTCCTTGTCCCCACTGCCATGTCCCCACGGGGTTCTGGGGTGTCTGGGAATTGTCCTTGTCCCCCCTGCCACATCCCCAGGGGGTATTAGGGTGCCTAGTGCTGTCCTCGTCCCCCTGCCCCGTCCCCACAAGGTACCGGGCTGTCCTGTCCCTGTCCCTGTCCCCACGGGGTTCTGGGGTGTCTGGGAATTGTCCTTGTCCCCACTGCCATGTCCCCACGGGGTTCTGGGGTGTCTGGGAATTGTCCTTGTCCCCACTGCCGTGTCCCCACGGGGTACTGGGGTGTCTGGGAATTGTCCTTGTCCCCACTGCCATGTCCCCACGGGGTTCTGGGGTGTCTGGGAATTGTCCTTGTCCCCACTGCCATGTCCCCACGGGCTTCTGGGGTGTCTGGGAATTGTCCTTGTCCCCACTGCCATGTCCCCACAGGCTTCTGGGGTGTCTGGGAATTGTCCTTGTCCCCACGGGGTACTGGGGTGTCTGGGAATTGTCCTTGTCCCCACTGCCATGTCCCCACGGGGTACTGGGGTGTCTGGGAATTGTCCTTGTCCCCACTGCCATGTCCCCACAGGCTTCTGGGGTGTCTGGGAATTGTCCTTGTCCCCACGGGGTACTGGGGTGTCTGGGAATTGTCCTTGTCCCCACTGCCATGTCCCCACGGGGTACTGGGGTGTCTGGGAATTGTCCTTGTCCCCACTGCTACAACCCCACGGGGTACTGGGGGGCCTGGGTGCTGTCTTCATCCCCCTGCCCCGTCCCCACAGGTCACCCGTGCACCACCACCCCCCCCCGGCCCCTTCTCCGTCTCCCACCTTTCCGCATCCGGGCACCTCGACGCCGTCGACGGGCCGGGGGATCTCGATGGATTTGACGAGGCCGTACTTGCCGCACTCGTCCCGCACGTCCTCCACGATCTCCTCGTACTCCTCGTCGTCCAGCAGCTCCTCGGGCAGCACCATGTTCATCAGGCACAGCACCTCCGTCGGGTGGCCGCCCATCTGCACCTGCGAGCTCATCAGCCCGGGCACCTGCAGCGTCACCGGGGTCTGGTTTATCGTGCTCTGGTGAGGGGGGGGGAGGGGGGGGGCGACAGCGGGGGGGTTAGGGGGCGTGACGGGACCCCGCTGCGCCCGCCCCGACACGGGGGGGTGTCCCCCAGACCCCCCCTGGGGACCCCCAGCTCCCTAGAGACGGGGACGAGGCGTCCTGGTGTCCCCGCGTTCCACCCCCAGGACGGGACCTGGGCATCCCGGCTGCTCCCCGGCCGCCCCCCCTGCAGGGACCCCCAGTTCACTGGGGATGGGGACGAGGGGTCCTGGCTGCCCCCCAGCCCCCACCCGGAAGAGAGAACCCAGGCGTCCTGGCACCCCCACAGCCCCCCAGATCACTGGAAACACGGACAAGGGGGCCCGGCACCTCCACACTACCCTGGGAAAGGACCCAGGGCTCCTGGCACCCCCCAAGAGGACCCAGGTGTCCTAGTGTCCCCACAGCCCCCCCGCCCCCAGAGCCCCCCAACTCCCTGGGGATGGGAACAAGGTGTCCCGGTGCCCCCCCACACCCCCAGAAGTGGCCCCAGGCGTGCTGGTGCCCCCAGACACCCCTGGAGATGCCCTGGCTTGCTGGGGATGGGGACGAGGCATCCTGGTGCCCCCACGTCCCTCCAGAGACACCCCCAGCTCCCTTGGGATGGGGACAAGGCGTCCTGGCAACCCCCCCACCCCCCCCCCAGTTCACAGAGCATGGGGACAAAAGATCCTGGCATCCCCATGTTCCCCTGGGGACCCCCAGCATGCTGCGGACGGGGATAAGGTGTTTTGGTACCCCCACAGCCCCCAGGACAGGACCCAGACGTCCTGGCTGTCCCCCCCCAGGGAACCCCAGCTTACTGGGGACAGGGACAAGGGGTCCTGCTGCCCCCATACCCCTCCCCGGGGACCCCCATACCCCCCCAAAGAGAACCCAGGTGTCCAGGGTCCCCTCCACAGAACCCAGCCATCCTGGCACTCCAATAGCCCCCCCAGGAGATAACCCAGGCATCCTGGTGCTCCTAGACCCCCCTGAGGAAAGGACCCAGGCATCTGGGACCCCCCCCCCCACAAGAGGACCCCCACACACCCCCGCAAGGACTCTCTGCCTCGCTGGGGACACGGACAAGGTGTCCTGGCACCCCCATACCCCCCTAGAAAAGAAGCCAGGCATCCTAGAGCTCCCCCCCTCCCTCTCAGAAGAGGACCCAGGCCCTTCCCCCACCCCGGGGGGGGACCCCAGCGTCCGTCCCTCCCCTCCCCACCCCGGGGGGACCCCGGCGTCCGGCACCCACTCACCAGGGTGGCGTTCTTGGCCCCCACGCTGGCCCTCTGCACCAGCAGCTTCTTGTCACCCAGCTGCATCCCGTTGAGCCCAGCGATAGCCTGGGGAGGGAGGACGACACGGGGGGGGGGACACAGGGGGGTCACCACGGGGTTTGGGGGACCGCCAACCAAGTTTGGGGCACCCTGAGAGACCCTGAGGGTGTGGTGGCAGGTGTGGGGGGAGCTCAGGGTAAGGAGTTCCCCTCTCTTGTCCCAGAGCAGAATTTTGGAGGGGCCTGGCTCTGCCCGCCACCCCCCAAAAAGGCAAATGATTTGGGGAGAAGGAATGATGCTTGCAGCCCCCCCCGGGCACCCCGAGGGGCTGGGGAGGGGGTCCCCAAAACCATCAGGAGAGTCCCCAAGCCTAGCAGCATCTCCCCACTGGCTTTCAGGGCATATTTTAGGACCATTTTGGGCACAAAATACCTTAGAGATACCCGGGGGGGGGTCAGGGGGGTTTTGGGGTCCCCAAGGTGGGGTTTTGGGGTTACCTGGTCAGTGACGTTGATGTCGACGTACTCGCAGAAGGCGTAGCCCTTGGAGAGGCCGGTGGCGCTGTCCTTCACCAGGTTGAAGGCTTTCAGCGGCCCGAAGGATGTCAGCAGCTCCTTCACCTGGCGGGGGGGGGGCACAACTGGGGGTGTGTGGCAGCTCTAGGACATCCCCCCCAGCACCGGGAACCCCCCCACGGCACTGGGAATCCCACCCTGAAACACCATGGGGATCCTGGCCACTGCCTCCCCCCCTCCCCGCAATTCCTGCCCCCATCAACGAAAAAACTCAGCTAAGGAGAGAAATGGGGTTCCCCCACTCCTCCTCTACTGTGACACCCCCCCCAAGTTGGGGGGGGGGGGGGCTCTAGGATCATCTCCCCTTCTCACCTGGTCATCATTCAGGTAGTTGGGGAGACCCCCGATGAAAAGCTTGTGAGCGGAGTCGGGCACCACTGTGGAGACGACGCCTGGGGTGGGGGGGACACGGCTGTGAGTTGGGGGGGCACAGGGGGGCCCCGCAGGACCAAACCAGCACTGGGGGGAGCTCCGGTATGGCCAGAAAAGGGGCACCCCAGAACTACCCCCCTAGATGGGGCGAAGTAATTCAAATACATTTTGGAAAAGAAATAGTCCAAGCCAAAAAAGGGGGGGCACTCTGCAGTGGCCACCCCCTTCCAAATCCCCTTTGTGTGGGGGGGAACCAGCTCACCCCAAAAGGGAGGAGAGCCCCAGGGGGGCCCACAGCCATTTTGTCCCCCCCTCAGAGAAAGAAGGACCCACAGTAATGGAGCCCCGGGCTAGGGAGGGGGTTCCCAGCACTGTGTGCCCCCCCGCCAGCTGCCCTATCAAGGTGTGGGGGGCCCCTGGGGGTTTTGGGGCCCCCTCCACTCACCCGGCACATAGACGGAGGGATTCTCCGACATGCCGGGCAGCGGCTGGTAGTCGTGGGGGCGACGGATCTTCAGCGACTGCCCTTGGAAGATGATCCCGTCGAAAGCCATCGCCTGCGTGGTTTCGTCCACCGAGCGGAACTGGGGGGGGGACACATGCCTTAGTGACCCCCCCGCGGGCACCATGCTTCCCTCCCCAGCACACCATGAACCCCGTTTTACCTCCAAAAAGGCGAAATTCTTATCCTGGTTGATCTGCACGGCCAGGACGGGGTTTCCCGGTGCCTGGGTCAGCCCCCCCAGCCGCATCTGGGCATTGAAGAAATCCATCATGGCTTCCTAAAATGGGAGGGGGTATAAAAGAAAAAAGAGGGGGACAGGACAGAAACAAAAGTGAGGAGCGGCGCTGTACCCCCCACCAGGCAGCAGAACTGGAGAGAGAGGCTGACGGCTCCGTCTCGTGGCAGGAGGGGCTCCTCCATCGGCATCCCCAACCCCTCAGCCCCGAAATGGCGCCGGGTGCCAAATCCTGCCCCCCGCCTCGCTCCTGCCCACCCCCCCCAAATACCTCGGTGATGCCGAAGGGGATGTTGCCGACGTAGAGGCGCCGGGCCTGCCGCGTCATCTGGCTGCCCACCACCGGCACCGGCGTGGGGGTGACGGCCAAACCGTCGGGGGTCATGGTGGGCAGCAGCGCCGTGGCCGGGATCTGCCCCGCGGCTGGAAAACGGAGGGAGGAGGGGAAGGGGGCACCGTCAGGGCCGGGGGGGGTTCTGGGGGGGCTTGCGGAGGGGCCCGGGGAGCGGGCACACACCTTGCATGGCTTTGTACTGCATGGGGGTGATGTGCTCGAAGCCGGGGGGCGGCACGTCCCAGTACTTGCGGATCTTCTTCTTTTTCTCATGGCGGGGGGAACGGCTGGCGGGGGGGGCACAATGGGGTGAGGCGGGGGGCTGAGCATCCCCCTGTGCCCCCCTCCCACACTGACAAACCCCCCCCAGACTCACCTCAGGGGTCCCGAAAGGCTCAGGGGCGACCTGCAAGGAAAAGGACACCCCGTTACGGCGGGTGCCGTAGCTGACCCCCTCCTTTAATTAAGGTGGGGGAGTCGCAGCCCCGCTGCCCCCCCACCCCACCCCAAAAAGGGGACCCAGGTGCAGGGGTGATACCGGCGCCGCCGGCGGTCGCGGGACACGCTGCGTTGATCCCGGTTCCTCCGGTCCCGGCTGCGGCTCCGGCGTTTCCGGTCCCGGCTGCGGGAGCGGCTGTGGCTGCGCTTCCGGTGCCGGTTCTCCTTGTCACGCTCTGGGGGGGACACACACAAAGGGGGGGGGGGGGGGGCGTTAGGTGGGGGGTCAGCAGCCACCCAACCCCCCCGCCCCTCCTGGAGGCAGCACCCCACCCCCCCAGGCCTGGGACCCCCCACTAGTGCAGGCTGAGGGTCCCCATCCCCTCGGGGTGGGGGGGGGTACAGGGACCCGCGTGGGGGGGAGCACATGGTGGAGAGGGCAGCATATGGAGGGGGGGCTGCCCCCTCCCAGGACACCCCGAAATAAGGTGGTGGGGTCAGCAACCGGGGTGGGGGGCACCGCGACCCCCCCAGGCACCAAAGCGGGGGGGGCTGAGGAATTGCTCGGGGGGGGGGAGCAATGTCCAAAGGGAGCACAGCCTGGGGTGCAGGGAGCCCCCTCTTTTGGGGAACGGTGGGAAGCCCCCCCTCAAAGGGAGGACCGGGGGGGGGGCAGAGACCCCCAGTGGGGGCGATGGGGGGCGCAGCCCCCGCAGAGGACCGGGGCAGCCCCCCCCCGCCCCAGCGAGAACCCCATGGGGGGGGAATACCCCAAAGGGGGGGCAGGGCCCCCCCCAGGGCCCGGGTGGGGGCGGGGCGGGCCCGGCGGCGGGTGGGGGAGGGGCGGCGGCGGCGCGGTGGGGGCGGGGCGCCGCCCCCGCCGGTACCTTGTTTGTTCTCGTTGAGCTGCCGCTCGAACTCGTCGAAGTCCGACATGGCGGCGGCGGCCCCGGCTCCAGCCCCGGCCCCGCTCCCGGTTCCCGGTTCCCGGCTCGGCCTCGGCCCCGGCCCCGCTCCCGGCTCCGACCCCGCGCAGGCCGCGGCGGCACCGTCCCCCCGCTCGGCAACGCTCGGCCACTTCCGGCCCCGCGCTCGGCAGCTTCCGGCCGCCGCTCGGGGCTCCTCGGGCGACGCTCGGCCCTTTCCGGCGGCGCTCGGCGCTTTCCGGCGGCGCTCGGCCCGTTCCGGCGGCGCTCGGAGCTTTCCGGCGGCGCTCGGAGCTCGTTCCGGCGACGCTCGGCCCTTTCCGGCGACGCTCGGCTCTCCCCGCTCGCTTCTTTCCGGAAGAGCTCGGCTCTCCTCAGGCTTCTTCCGCCACGCTGCTACGCCACTTCCGGCGGGGACCTCACTGACTTCCGGCCGCCGCTCCGCGCCTCGGCCACCGGGAACGGGAAGGAACAGCCGTGTCCCGCCGCCCCGGCAGGGTCCCGCCGCCTCCGCCCTTCCCGGTGAGCGCTGGGAGAGCCTCCCTGCGCGGCTCGGTACCGTCCGGCCGCCACTTCGACCGCGCTTCCGCTTCCGCCCAGGCGACTTCCGGCGGGCTGGCCCCGCCCCGCAGGTCGCCCCTTCGGCAGTTTCCGCCGCCGCTCGGCTCCACTTCGGCTCCTTCCCCGCCCCTTGCCGAGAGAGCACTTCCGGCGGGGAGCGGAAGTGTCGTTGTGGGGAGGCGGGGTCACACGGGCCCCACGGGGGACACGCGCCCCCGGTGACACCGGGAGGGTCCCGTGACCCCCGACCCCTGACCCCCCAGCCACCCCTGACCCCAGAATTGACCCCCCGGCCACCCATGACCGCTGACCCTCCCGTGATCCCCCGGGCCCTCCGACCCCAGAATTGACCCCATGACCCCCTGACCCCCCAAGCAGCCAGGAAGAAGCGCTGCACTTTGCCCAAATCTCGGCGTTTTTCCGTTTATTCGCCGTTTTCCCGCCTCTTTTTCTTTTTTTTTTGGTGTTTTTTTCCCCTTTTTTCATTTTTTTCTCCTTTTCCTGGTTTTTCCCTCAGCTGGGGGGGGCACAGGAGGAACGGGGGGGGACGATGGGGGGGACCCCCATGGCGGGGGGCAGGACCCCCTCAGCCTGAGCCCTGGGGGGGGGGCGGGGGGCCACAGGGGGCGTCTGGGGGGGTCTCACCCCACCGGGGGGGCACATGGGGGGGTCAGGCTCGTTCTGGGGGGTCCCGTCCTGGGGGGGGGGGGGTTGTGGGGGGGTCCTGTCCCACTGAGGGAGTGCGGGTGGAGGTCAGGCTGGTTCGGGGGGGGGGTCCTACCCTGGTACAGGAGCGTGGGGGGGTGTCCCACCTCTGTGTGGGGAATGAGTGGGGGTCCGGGGGGGCCCAGTCCCACTGGGGGAGCAAGTTGGGGGGGGGTCAAGCTGGTTCTGGAGGGCTCCTGTCTGGCAGTGGGGGACGAGTGTGGGGTCTGGGGGGGGTCCCAGCCCACGGAGAGGGCACGTGGGGGTCTGGGGGGGTGGTCCCGTCCCGGTATGGGAGCAAGTGGGGGGTCCCACCATGCGGGGGGAGCAGGCGAGGAGGGGCCAGGCTGGTTCTGGGGGGGTCCTGTCCTGGTACGGGAGCGAGTTGGGGGCCCCAGGCGTGTCGGGGGGCTCCTGTCTGGCAGTGGGGGACGAGCGTGGGGTCTGGGGGGGGGGTCCCAGCCCACGGGGGGGGGGGGCACGTGGGGGTCCTGGCGGGGAGAGGGGTCCTGTCGCGGCGGGGGGTCCCGTCCTGGTAGACGAGCGAGTGGGGGGGGCGGGGGGGTCCCGCCGTGCCGGGGGAGCAGGCAGGCAGGCGGGTGTCAGGCTGGTTCCGGAGGGCAGGAGGGTGCGGGGGGGGGGGGTGTCCCATCCCACCCGGGGGGGGGGGGGTCTCACCGCTTGAAGCGGTAGGTGATGGGCAGCAGCAGTTTGCTCTTCTTGAGGGCCTGGACCTTCTGGAGGGTGTCGGGGTCGAGGGCGAGGAAGCAGCGGCGCGAGTACTCCAGCAGCCGCTCCTTGGAGGGGTCGAACTCCCCCACCTCCGCCAGCTTCTCGGGGGCCACCAGCAGCAGCTCGGCGATGGGGGTGGTCAGCGCCACCGTGTTGCGGTCGACGCGGTGGTGCTCGAAGGCCCGGCTCATGCTCTTCAGCTTCTGGAAGGTGGTCAGGATCTTCTTGTAGCGGGAGAGGACCCCGTCGGCGTCCTTCACTGCGGGGTGGGGGGGGGGGGTTGGGGACACGGGGGGGACGGGGATGGGAGACAAGGGGGGACAGGGACACGAGAGACGGGGGGACAAGGACACGAGGACACGGGGATGGGGAGAGGGATGGGAGATGGGGGACAGGGACGCAGGGATGGGGAGATGGGGACACAGGGGTGGGGGACGGGGACGCAGGGACATGGGGACGCAAGGACAGGGATGGGGACACAGGGACATGGGGACACAGGGATGGGGGGACAGTGGGGACAGGAGGGATGGGGACAGGGACGGGAGACGGGGCGACGGACACAGGGACAGGGACACAGGGACATGGGGACGCAAGGACAGGGATGGGGACACAGGGACATGGGGACACAGGGACATGGGGACACAGGGATGGGGGACATGGGGACAGGAGGGATGGGGACGGAGACACGAGGACGTGGGGATGGGGACAGGGACAGGAGACGGGGCGACGGACACAGGGACAGGGACACAGGGACATGGGGACGCAAGGACAGGGATGGGGACACAGGGACATGGGGACACAGGGATGGGGGACATAGGGACAGGAGGGATGGGGACAGGGATGGGAGAGGGGGGACGGGGACATGGGGATGGGGGTATACGGGGACAGGAGCAGGGACAGGAGGACATGGGGATGGGGACAGGGATGGGAGACGCAGACAGGGACACGGGGACACCAGGACAGGGATGGGGACACAGGGACACGGGGACATGGGGACACAGGGACGAGAATACAGAGATGGGGACACGGGTGGGGGACATGGCGACAGGGAGGGATGCGGACACGGGGACACAGGCATGGGGATGGGGACACAGGGACATGGGGACGGGGGATACAGGAGTAAGGGACATGGAGACACGGGGATGGGGGGCCAGGGGGATAGAGGACAGAGGGATGGGGGACATGGGACACAGGGATGGGGACATGGGGACATGGGAATGGAGACACAGGGGGGTGGGGGACATGGGGACGGGGGGATACAGGGATGGGGACAGGGACGGGGACGTGGCGATGGGGGATACGGGGACATGAGGACATGGGGACAGGGACAGAGGGAGACAGGGACACAGGGATGGAGGCACACGGGGATGGGGACAAGAGGGACAGACGTGGGGGGACACGGGCCAGCGCCGGGGGCAGGGACAGGGCAGAGAAGAGACACCGTCACCTCCAGCGATGGCTCCCGGCATGGAGGGGGGGACACACACGACATGGTGGCCTGGGGGGGTCCTGGAGGGGACCGGGTGACCCTGCGGGGTCTGGGGTGGGACCCTGCTGTCCCCAGGGGGTCCCAGTGTCCCCAGGGGGTCCCCATAGGTCCTGAGAGGCTCGGGGGGGTCCCAGTGTCCCCAGGGGGTCCCCATAGGTCCTGAGAGGCTCGGGGGGGTCCCAGTGTCCCCAGGGGGTCCCATGCGGTCCCCGGCGTCCCCAGGGGTCTCACCCCGCTGCCGCTCGCGGGTCCGGGCTTTGCCGACGCGGCGCCGGGCGACGCCGCTTTTGGGTTTTTGCCGCCGCCGGTCGCCGGCGCCGCCGTCCTCGGAGGGGCCGAGGGAGGAGGCGACGCTGTCGTTGTCCGTCACCTCCCCGTTGCGGGGGTCCCCCGCGTCCCCCCGCCGCGGCACCGCCTTCCCGCGGCCGTGCTCCTCTGCGGGCAGCGCTCAGTGCCGGGGGGACCCAGGCGTCCGGGCCCCACCCCCCAAATGTCCCCGAATCGGTGTCCCCACACCCCCCTGCCGCGAGCATCCCCATGTCCCCCGTGTCCCCCCCAGCCCCATGCCTCCCAGCCCCTCCATGTCCCCCCCCGCGTCCCTCTGCGTCCCTCCCCACCCCTGTCTCCCCATGTCCCCCCACATCCCCCCATCCCCACGTCCCTATGTCCCCTTGTCCCCCCAGACCCTGTATCCCCCCGTCCCCATCTACCCCTGTCCCTCTGTGTCACCCCCAAACCCCCTGACTCTGTCCCCCCCCGCCCCCCGGTCCCCATACCCCTGTCCCCCTGTCCCCCCAGACCCCACGTCCCCCCCAAACCTCCTGCCCCTGTCCCCCCACGTCCCCCCAGACCCCAAGTCCCCCCTGCCCCGAGCCTCCCCACATCCCCGAGTCCCCCCAGACCCCCTGCCCTGAGCATCCCCCATGTCCCCCCCCCCGTGTCCCCCCCGTGTCCCCCTCACCGTCCCCCCCGCGGGCGCCCGAGATGAACTTGTCGAGCTGGCAGCGCAGGAAATCCCGCTCCTCCTCCAGGTCCTCGATGCGCTTCTGCAGCCAGGCGTTGCGCTCCAGGGCCAGGTGCAGCTGCGCCCGCGCCCCGGGGGGCTCTGGGGACCCCCGGGGACCCCCACCCTCAGACCCGCATCCGGGGGACCCCCCAGCGTGGGGACCCCCAGTCCCACGTCCCCAGGGGTTCCCCCGACTGGGGAACCCTCAGCCCCACATCCCTGGGGAACCCCCCCCGTGCCTCGGGGGGCCCTGGGGACCCCCACGTCCCCAGGGACCCCCCAACTGGGGCACCCCCAGCCCCCCCATCCTGGGGTCCCTCCGTGCCCCGGGGGGCTCTGGGGACCCCCAACCTCAGCCCCACGTCCCAGGGGACCCCCGGCTCGGGCACCCCCAGCCCCCCGTCCCCAGGGAGCCTGCCCCCCCACCCCACCCAGCTTGGGGGGCCCCCACCCCCCTGGGGACCCCGCACCCTGTGACACTCCCCCCCCAAAAGGGACCCAGGCATCCAGGGTGCTGCCCACCCCCCCCAAAAAGGGACGCAGGCATCCGGGTGCACCCCACCTTCAAAGCTGCTCTGGGGGGGGCTGAGGCTGTAGAAGATGGGGGGCTCGACATGGGGGGGCTCCTCGAAAGGGATGGAGATCTCGAAGGCCTCCTCGTCCTTCTTCACTGTGGGGGGGACACGGGGGGGGTCACCATCACCCACCAGCCCCCCCCCCCGGGGCACCCCAACCCCCCCAGCACCCCCCAAGACGGTCCCTGCCCCCCCCGGGGGGCCCTGATCCCTCCCATAGAGTCCTGCCCCCCCCAAATCCCCCCTGGTCTTCCCAGCCCCCCCCCCGATACCCCCTGGGGGGTCCCCACCCTCTCCAGGGTCCCTGCCCCTCCCCTTGGGCACCCACCAAAGACCCCCCCGAGCCCCCCAGTACCGGGTCGGCGGCGGCGCTCGGCCATGGCGGGGACCCCCCCGGCCCCCCCGCTGTCTCCGGGCACCTCGGCGGGACGCTGCCGGGGGGGGACGGGGGGGTCACCAGGGTGCGGCAGCACCTCGACCCCCCCCCCGGGACCCCCCAAATCCCTGGGACCCCCCCAGGGACACCCCCCATGAAAGGACTCCCCAACCGAGACCCCCCCCAGGAAGCCCTCCACACCACGACACCCCCCAGGGCCCCCCCAAAACCGGGACCCTCCTCCACCGGGACCCCCCGAAACCGGGATCCCCCCCGAAGGCCTCCCCCCCACCTGGATCCACCCCGGGACCCCCCCCCGGACCCCCCAAACCCGGACAGCCCCCCCCCGGGACCCCCGCGGGGACCCCCAAAACCGATCTCCCCCCCAAACCAGTGAACCCCCAGACCGAGAACCCCCGAGACCCCCCCAAATCGTGACCTCCCGCACCGGGACCCCCCCGCACCGGGACCGCCTCCCCCCCATAAACCGCCCCCCCCCCAAAAAAAACCGGAGCCCCCCCCCAAACAGGGACCCCTTCATGGGGGGGGTGCCCCCAAACTGGGCGCAGGGGGCGGGGGGAGCGGGGCCGGTGGCGGGGCGGGGGGTCCCTATGGGGGGGTCCCGGTTTGGGGGGGGGTCCCGGTGGGGGGGGCGTCCCGGCCGAGCCCCCGCGCTCACCCCGCTCCGCATCCGCCCGGCGGCCGCCGCCCGGGCAGGGACCGTCTGCAAAGAGCCGCCGGGGAGCGACGGCGAAAGGCGTCGAGGGAGGGGGACACACACGATACCACCGTGGGGGGGGCGCGGGCCCCGGTCCTCCGCCCCCCCTCCCCCAACTCTCCCGCTCCTCTCCGCCTCCGCCCGCTCCCCTCCCCCCCAACCCACCCCCACCCCCGGAGATGTGTTTCGGCTCCGGTCTGGAGCGTCTCTTTCGCGACGCTCCCTGAGCCGCCGCCCGCCCCCGCCGCCCGCGCAGGGACCGGGGCAAAATTCCGAGCGCGGCCGCGAGCGAAAGGCGAAGCGGAGGGGCGGGGGGGGACGGGGGACGGGAGGGAGCGTCGCGAAAGAGCCGCCCCTGAGCAGAAGCGAAAAACATCCCCCGGGGGGGGGGGGCGGTTCTCCCCTACCGCCGCCGCCGGGAGCGCGTGGGGTGGACACGGACACGCGCGTTCGCGCGGGAGCCCCTGCACGGACACACGCGCAGGCAGACACGCGCTGCGGCGCTGTGCACTGACACGCGTGGGGCCGTGGCGGGGGGGGGGGGGTGGTGTCGTCGAAGTGCAGAAGCACCGCGTCCCCCCGTGGGGTGCGTGGGGCTGGGGGGGGGGGGGAAGAACGCGTCTCCGCGCGGCGTTTCCACCCGGACACCAAACGCTGCGACACCGGTGCGGGCCGACCCCCCCCCACCCCCCCCCACCCCACCGGGCGCCCCCCTCCCGCCCCGCGGGGCCCGGCGACCCCGATGCGGCGGCCCCGGACGCCCCCCCCCCGCCCCCCCGGGCTCGCAGCCGGGGTCGGTCCCGACCGGAGACGCCGCGGCCTGAGCGGGGCCCCATGAAGGGCCCGAGGTGGGGCCCGGGGCGCGGAGCCGCCGGGAGGTAACGGGGGCAGCGGGGGGGGGGGGGACACGGGATCGGGGAGGGGGGTGGCAGCGGCGCTCGGGACCTGCCCCACATCTCTGGGAACCCGGGCGTTCGGGACCTCCAGGTCTGCCCCCCCCCCCGGGGTCCCCGGTGTGCAGGATGCCCAGATCTCCCCCCACCCCTGGGGACCCGGGACCCCCATGTTTACTCCCCCAAGGAACGCAGGCATTCGGGACCCCCAGATCTGCCCCTCCCCAGGGACACAAGCACACGGGACCCCCAGATCTGCCCCACATCCCTGGGGACCCAGGCGTCCTGGACCCCCATGTCCCCCCACCCCTGGGGACCCCTATATCTCTCCCCCTCCACCATTCCTGGGAACGCAGGCACTCGGGACCCCCGTATCCCCCCACCCCGGGGGACCCAGGCATCCGGGACCCCCATATCCCCCTCCACCATTCCTGGGAACACAGGCACTCGGGACCCCCGTATCCCCCCACCCCGGGGGACCCAGGCGTCCGGGACCCCTATATGTGACCCCCCCCCAAGGACCCCAGCATCCAGAACCCACATATCTCCCCCCATCCCCGGGGAACCCAGGCGTCTGGGACCCCCAGATCTGCCCCACGTCCCTGGGGACCCCTATATCTCCCAACCCTACTGCCAGGAACCCAGGCGCCCGGGACCCCCACCTCCCCCCCCACGCCCCGTTCCCCTCCACCTGCCCCCTAACCCCCCCTCCTCTCCCCACAGCCGCACCGAGACCTCCAGCCACCCCCCGCCGCCGCCCCCCGCCCCGCCGCCGCCGCCGCCGCCCTCACCACCGCCCGTGGACCCTCCGTCCTCTTCCTCCTCGACCTCTCGCCGTGGGTCCAGCCCCCCGTCCGGGGGTCGCTACCTTCTGATCGACAACCAAGGGCTGCCCTATACGGTGCTGGTGGCCGAACCCGGGGGTCCCGGGACCCTCCGTCGCGCCTTCTCCTGCCCGGTTTGCGGCCGTTCCTTCGAGTACCTCTCCTACCTGCAGCGTCACAGCATCACCCACTCGGAGCACAAGCCCCACGTCTGCCGCGCCTGCGGCAAAGCCTTCAAGAGAACGTCCCACCTGGAACGTCACAAATACACCCACGCCGGCCGCAAGCCCCACGCCTGCCCCCTCTGCCCCCGACGTTTCCGGGACTCGGGGGAGCTGGCCCACCACCAACGGGTGCACACGGGGGAACGACCCTTCCAGTGTCCCCACTGCCACATGCGTTTCGGGGAGAGGAACACCCTCCAACGACACGTCAGGCGCAAGCATCTGCCCCGGCCGCCTGCGCCGTGATGGCGGCGGAGGGGGGGTGGTGAGTGGGGGGGGGGGTGGGGGGGAATGGGACGTGGAGAGGTGGTGGACGTGGGGCTTGTGGAAGGGTGGTGGGCCTGGGGCTTCTGCAGGGAGGGATGGTGGCCCTGGAGCTCGTCGTGGAGGGATGGTGGCTCCAGGGCTCGTCGCGGCGAGATGGTGTTTCTGGGGTTGGGGACGCGGAGGGATGGTGGCCCTGGAGCTCGTCGTGGAGGGATGGTGGCCCTGGAGCTCGTCGTGGAGGGATGGTGGCTCCAGGGCCCGTCGCGGAGGGATGGTGGCCCTGGAGCTCGTCGTGGAGGGATGGTGGCTCCAGGGCTCGTCGCGGCGAGATGGTGTTTCTGGGGTTGGGGACGTGGAGGGATGGTGGCCCTGGAGCTCGTTGTGGAGGGATGGTGGCTCCAGGGCCCGTCGCGGAGGGATGGTGGCCCTGGAGCTCGTCGCGGAGGGATGGTGGCTCCAGGGCCCGTCGCGGAGGGATGGTGGCCCTGGAGCTCGTCGTGGAGGGATGGTGGCCATGAGGTCGGGGACATAGAAGGATGGTGGTTCCAGGGCTCGTCATGGCAAGATGGTGGCTCCGGGGTTGGGGACATGGAGGGATGGTGGCCCTGGAGCTCATCATGGGGAGATGGTGGCTCCAGGGCCCATCATGGAGGGGTGGTGGCCCTGGGGTTGGAGACGTGGAAGGATGGTGGCCCTGGAGCTCATCGTGGAGGGACGGTGGCTCCAGGGCCCGTCATGGAGGGATAGTGGCCATGGGGTCGGGGACATGGAAGGATGGTGGCTCCAGGGCTCATGCATGGAGCTGGTCCTGGAGAGATGGTGACCCTGGGGTTGGTGACACGGGAGACGGTGGCCCCGGAGCTCGTTGTGGAGGGATGGTGGTCCTGGAGTTGGGGACGTGGCAAGATGGTGGTCCTGGGTCTTGTCATAGAGGGATGGTGGCCAAGGGTTTGGGGACGTGGAGAGATGGTGGCCCTGGTGCTCATCGTGGAGGGATGGTGGCCCTGCGGCTGGGGACGTGGGAGGATGGTGGCCTCGGGGCTCCTGCACGGAGGGACGGTGGCCCTGGGGACGGGGTCCGCGCTGCCCGCCCCCCTGTGAAGCTGCTCCCCCCGACCCCCGTGCGAGGCCCCCCCGGCTCTCCCCCACTTGGTGTTGTTTTTTTTTTAATTATTATTAAAAAGCTCTTTTTTGGTTTTTCCTTTTCTTTCCTGTTGTCTCATTCGGGGCGGGGGGCGGGCAATAGCCTGAAAACCAATGGCCGACGGCCAACACCCAACCACGAACCACCCCCCACCCACCCAACCCCTGAACCCCTGGGCCAACCAACCCACCAGCCCCTCAACCAACCCACCTGTCTGTGGTCCAACCAATCAACCAACCCACCCATCAACCAGCCAACCCACCCATGATCCAACCAACCCATCAACCAACCCACCCATCAACTAACCAACCCACCCATGATCCAACCAACTCATCAACCAACCAACCCTTCAACCAACCCACCTGTCTGTGGTCCAACCAATCAACCAACCAACCCGCCCATCAACCAGCCAACCCACCCATGATCCAACCAACCCATCAACCAACCCACCCATCAACTAACCAACCCACCCATGATCCAACCAACTCATCAACCAACCAACCCCTCAACCAACCCACCTGTCTGTGGTCCAACCAATCAACCAACCAACCCGCCCATCAACCAGCCAACCCACCCATGATCCAACCAACCCATCAACCAACCCACCCATCAACTAACCAACCCACCCATGATCCAACCAACTCATCAACCAACCAACCCCTCAACCAACCCACCTGTCCGTGGTCCAACCAGTCAACTAACCAACCCACCCGTGATCCAACCAACCCATCAACCAACCAACCCCCCTCAGCCCCGCTGGCGCTGGAAGGAGCCATCCCCATGGTCGCATCCACGGTTTAATATCGGCTTCGTCTGTACATCCCCGGGTCGGACGCCGCGGTCCCCGCCCATCACTGCGGTGAGCTGCAGCCGGTCTCTGCCCGAGCCGGGACCCCCCCCTTGCCAGGCAGGGGGTGCGGAAACTCTCTATTATAGATATTTTTTATATATATATATATATTTATATTTATATTTGCATCTATTTATAGACCTGCGGTGTTAAAAAATCCCTCTGGGGCGAGGAGGGCCGCTGGGGGGGGCGTCTCCCCACGCCCCAGCCCCCCCATGGGGACCCAGGTGTCGGGGCTCGGCACGGGGGGGGGCTGGGGGGGCGTGTGTTGTGTCCGTGCACCCCGGGGATGGCATTCCCCCGTGTCCTTTGGGCCGGGCTGCGCCAAGCCAGGCTGCACCATGGCAAGCTGTGCCGAGCTGTGCTGTGCCACGCTGTCCTGCGCCAAGCCGTGCTGGGCCGTGTTGCGCCATGGTGAGCTGCGCCGAGCCGAGCTGGGCTGCGCCGAGCCGCGTTGCACCATGACAAGCCGTGCCGAGCTGTGCAGGGCCATATTACACCTTGATGAGCTGTGCCAAGCCTCGTCGCACCACGCAGAGCTGTGCCGAGACCCGTTATCCTACGCCAAGCCTTGCTGCACCGCGCCGAGCCGTGCCAAGACCCATTGCCCTGTGCCGAGCCGTGCTGCACCACGCCGAGCTGCGCTGAGTCCCATGCTGAGCCACATTGCACCACACTAAGCCGTGCCGTGCCCCGTTGCACCATAAGCCGCGTTGCACCACGCCGAGCCCCGCTGCCCTGCGCCGTGTCGCACCATGCCGAGCTGTGCCGAGCCACGTTGCGCCACGCCGAGCCCCGTTGCTCCGTGCCGAGCCACGTTGCACCGCGCCAAGCCGTGCCGAGACCCACTGCGCCGCACCAAGCCGCGCCGAGCCCCGTCGCGCCACGAGGATCCACATCGCACCGCGCCGAGCCCTGCCGCAGCACCCGGCCCCACCACCACCTCCCCGTCCCGTCGGGCGCCCACCGCTGCCGCCGCGCCCCGTCCTCAGGCGTCCTTGTGTGCCAGGGCGGCCAGGCGCTCGAGCTTGTGGCCGTGCCGGTGCTTCTTGAGTCCGTAGGTGTTGCGGAAGGCTTCGCCGCAGGTGCTGCACTTGAAGGGGCGCCCGCCCTGGTGGGTCTGCAGGTGTTTGCTGAAGTACTTGGGGTCCTTGAAGAGCTTGAGGCAGGCGGAGCAGCGCAGGTCGCGGCGGGCGTCGTGCGAGCGCTGGTGCCGCAGAATGGAGGACAGGTAGAAGAAGCTCTTGCCGCAAAGCTCGCAGCGGTAAACCTTCTCGCCCAGGTGAACGCGCCGGTGTTCCAGGAGGTTGGAACGGTAACGGAAGGTCTTGCCGCAGGTTTGGCAACGTTGGGGGCGGGCGACGACGTGGAGGCGTTGGTGCTCGGCCAGGCTAGAGGACTGGGCGAAGCGCTTGTTGCAGAGGGCACACTTGTAGGCGCGCTCGCCGGTGTGCACCACCTTGTGCTGCCGCAGGTACCAGGAGCGCAGGAAGCCGCGGCCGCAGACGGCGCAGCGGTAAGGCCGTTCCTCGGTGTGGCAACGTTGGTGCCGCATCAGCAACGCCGCTTCCCAAAACCGCTTCCCGCAAACCGAGCAACCGAAATGGCGTTTCTGCAGGTGCCGGCGCCGGTGCAGCAGCAGGTCGTAGGCGCCGGCGAAGCTTTGCCCACAGACGCCGCAGGCCAGCGTCCGCCGCACCAGGTGGACGTACTTGTGGGTCACCAGCCCCAAGAAGTGCTTGAAGCTCTGCCCGCAGGTGCCGCAGGTGAAACGCTCGCCGCTCGGCACTACCGGGTGCTCCTCGGGGGGCTGCAGCCCGCTCTCAGCCGGCGGCCCCCCCTCGGGCAGCAGCCGCTCGGGGGCGGCTTGGTGAACCAGCTTGTGCCACATCAGGTTCTCGATGAAGCCGAAAGCTTTGCCGCAGGCGTCGCAGCCGTAGGGTTTCTCCCCGGCGTGGGCTTCCTTGTGGTTGACCGCACGGAAGAGGTCGGGGAAACGCTCGCCGCATTCGCCGCAGCCGTAGCTCAGCCCCTCGGGGGGGGTCCCGGCACCCCCCAACCCGCAGGGCAAGGGCAGCCGGTGGATCTGCTTGTGCCGGGTCAGGCTCTGGGGGTAGCCGAAGGCTTTGCCGCAGAGCTCGCACTTGTAGGGCCGCTCGCGGGTGTGCACCACGTGGTGCTTGCTGAGGTGGAAGGACTCACGGAAGCGCTTGCCGCAGACGGCGCACTGGTGCGGCTTCTCCCCGGTGTGGATCCGCTCGTGCCGCTTCAGCGTCTCTCGACGGCCAAACGCCCGCCCGCAGATGCCGCAGCCGAAACTCTTCCCCGGCGCCAGCAACGCGGCCGGCGGGGGGGACAAGAAGCCCCCGGCACCGTCGGCCGCCTTCACCTCCCCCTCCGGTGCCACATAGGCACCAGGGAACACAGGCACCGCCGCCGCCGCCGCTCCCTTGGGGACGCCGGGGTACGCCACCGCGCCAGCCTTGGGGCCGGCGTGGACCTGCCGGTGCCGCAGCAGGCTCTGCGGGGCGGCATAGGCTTTGCCACAGACCTCGCACTTGTAGTCGGGGCGCTGGCCGCTGTGGGCGGCTTGGTGCCGCAGCAGGTACGCTGGATCCCGAAACTCCTTCCCGCAGACGGCGCAGGGCACCCGCAGCAGCCCCGAGTGCGTCTTGACGTGGCGGGTGAGGCTCTCGCGCCGGTTGAAGCTCTTGGCGCACACCGAGCAGCTGAAGGGCTTCTCGCCGGTGTGGATGATCTGGTGCTGGTGCAGGTGGCTCGGCTTCTTGAAGACCTTCCAGCACAGCGAGCAGGTGAAGGGGCCGTCCGGGGCAGTGCCGCTGGGTGCTGGAGCGGCACCGCCGGGCGCCAAAGTGACCCCACCGGGCGCCGGGATGACCCCGCTCGGCGCCAGGATGACCCCGCCGGGCGCCGGGATGACGCCGCTGGGTGCCGGGATGACGCCGCTCAGCGCCGCATTGACCCCATTAGGCGCCGCGTTGACCCCGTTGGGTGCCACGTTGACCCCGTTGGGTGCCGGCATAACCCCGCTCGCTGCTAGGCTGACCCCGTTGGGTCCCGCGTTGACTCCGTTGGGCGCTGCGTTGACCCCGCTCGCCAACGGGTTGACTCCATTGGGTGCCGGCAAGACCCCACCGGCCCCGTTGGGTGCCGGCATGACCCCGGAGGTGGTGGCCACTGCCGCGGGGGTGACACCAGCAGTGCCGCCGTCCTCGGCAGCTTCCTTGTGGCAGCGTCGGTGGCGGATGAGGCTGGAGACGTGGTTATAGGTGCGGCCACAGGTGCCGCACTCATAGGGCCGCTCGCCGCTGTGCACCAGCATGTGCTGCACCAGGTGGGATGACTGCTTGAAGGACTTCTGGCAGACGCCGCAGGGAAAGCGCCGCTCCATGAAATACTTCAGCCGGCGGAAATAACTCTTCTCCTCCTTCGACGCCGCCTCCGGGGGGGCCGGGGGGGCCACCGGGGTCCCCGCCGCCGCTGCCGTCCCCGTCGTCACTGCCACCGTCCCACCCCGTTTCAGCCCCCCGAAGAGGTGCTGGTGGCTGGAGAGGTCCACGATGCCCCACTGGGGCGCGTTGAAGGCGCCGGCGGCCTCAAAGAGGGGCTGCGGCGGGGGGGGCACGGCCGCGCTGGGGTACGGGGGAGCCCCCGCTTGCACCCCCACGCTGCCCTCCGCCTTTTTCGGCTGGGAGGAGGAAGAGGAGGAGGAGGAGGAGGAAGAGGAGGCGCCGCCTTCGGCCTTGAAGTCCTTGTGCTTGGCGGCAGGGGGGCGGTCGAAGGGGGGGGCGCCGGGCGGGGGGGGGTAGTCGAAGGGGGGCTGGGGGCAGGGGAGGGCGGGCAGGGTTTTGGGGTGCTCGTGGCCGTAGGGCTCCATGGGCTCGAAGCGCTGGTGGTTGAGGAACTCGAGGAAGTCGAAGGGGTAGCTCTGGAAGTGAACGCTCTCGTCGCTGACGTTGGCTTCCATCTCCGCCCGGGGACGGGGGGCTGCGACCTGGCGGGGGGGCGGGGGGGGGGGCGTGAGAGGTGGGGGGGGGGTCGGGGGGTTATCCCCCAGGCCTGGGGAGGAGCTCAGAGGTGGGATGTGGGGTGCCCTTGGGTTTTTGGAGGGGCAGGAGGTGGATGGGGGTCAGGAGGAGCCCAGAGCTGGGATGTGGGGCTGGGTCATGGGGTTCACTTGGGTTTTGGGGGGGCTTTGAGGTCGGGGAGGGGGGGCGAACAGGGGGTGGATGGGCCTGGGAACGAGCTCAGAGGCGGGATGTGGGGCTGGGCCGGGGTGTCCCCTCGGCTTTTTTTGGGGGCGGAGGGGGTGGATGGGGGTCAGGAGGAGCCCAGAGGTGGGATGTGGGGCTGGGTCATGGGGTCTCCTTGGCTTTTTGGGGGGGCTGCGAGGTCTGGGGGAGGACAGGGGGTGGATGGTGCTGAGCAGGAGCCCAGAGCCGAGACGTGGGGCTGGCGCGTCCCCTTGGCTTTTTAGGGGGGGGCTGTGAAGTCGGGGGGGGGGGGGCTATGGGGTCCCCTCGGCCTTGGGGGGGTCAATGGGGCCCGGGGCGGCCCCGGCAGCGACGGGGGGGTCGGAGGAAGGGTGTCACTCACCTGGGGGTGAACCAGGCCCGTCCGTCCGGGGCCGGGGGGGGTTGGTCCGGGGGGGGGCGTTGCGGGGCCGGGGCCGCCCTGGAGCCCCGCACGGACGGGCCTGGCCGGACGCGCCTCCCCCGCCGGAGCCGGAACCCCCCGGCCGGGACCACGTGACGCAAGCCCCGCCCCCGGCCCCCACAATCCTTTGCGATACGGCGGAGAATGGAGGGGGGGGGGCACGGACCCGGGACACCGGGAAAACCCCCTGCCCCCCACCCCCAGGCGGGAGATGGGGGGTCGCGGAGACACCGCCCCCCCCCCCCAAACCCGGGACGGGAGCGGGGAGGGTGGGGGCGTTGCCCACACTAAAGATGGCGCCGCGGCGCCCTCCTCCCCCGGCCAAGATGGCGGCCGCTGCCCGGCGCCGAAGGGGGCCCGAGACAAGATGGCGGCTGCCCGCACCCAAGATGGCGCCCGGAGGGTGTCGCCCGCAACCAAGATGGCGGCCCTTGACTCCCCAGTGCCCACTTCAAAGATGGCCGCCGATGGGGGGTGGGAGGGGCTGCTCCCGGCCAATCAGAGCCGCGGATTTGGAGGGGGAGGGGCTGGGAACCACTCCCAGGGGCGGAAATGACGACACGCCCCGCGGGGAGCCGTGAGGACGGGGGCGCCGGACGCCGCGTCCCCGCGTTGGGAGGCCGCGGGGGGGGGGGACGGGGACGGGGGCGGGAGGAGGACCGTGGAGAGGGTGACGTCACCGCTCGGGACCTCGTCACGTGGGGGGGTCGCGGGGGTTCCCCGCAGGACCGTGTGCCCCTCCCCCAGGGCGGTCCCGGACGCCGGGGTCCCGCCCCCAGCCCCGCCCTCCCGGGCGCAGCTCCTTTAAGAGCGCGGCCCCTTTAAGAGCTCGCCCGCCCCCTCCCCCCCACCCGCCCCCGGGCGGGCACGTGCGGCCCCACGTGCTCGCCGCGCCTCAGGCCTCGCCCCTCGCCCCCGCCCCTATTGGCCAAAACTGGGTCAGGCCCCGCCTACCGCGCGCCGTCCCATTGGCTAAATCTAGGTCAGACCTCCCCCTCCCTCCGCCCCCCCCGCGGCGCCGATGGCCGCGCCGCATGACCGCCGGCCCCGCCCCCCCGCGCCCCTATTGGCCGCGGTGGGCGCCAGGGGGGCGGGGTCTGGCAGAGGGGAGGAGCTCCGCCCTTTGCGGGGAGGGGCGGGGCGACACCTGCAGCGGGGGCGTGGACTGGAGGGGGGAATAAGGCGGAGGGGACCAATGAGGGGAGCGCAACGTGCGCTGAGGGGGCGGGGCCTCGGCCAGCGGCGCCCCGCCCCGCGGCCTAGTGGGCGGAGCGCGGGGCGTGGCTCGCACGCAAGGCAGGCGGGGATAGGCGCAGCGCCGGGGCGGGGGCGTGGCTCGGGGAGTCCCCGCCCCTCGGCGGGCGGGGGGGGCGCAGCGCCCCCGCGGGCGGCTCATGCCGAGGGCACGGCGGGGCGCGGGGCGGCAGGTCGGCACCGGGACCGGGGGGGGGGCAGCGGGACCGGGGGGGGGCAACGGGACTGGGGGGGGCACCGGGACCAGGGGGGGCACCGGGACCGTGGCGGGGGGGGAAACCGGGACCCGGGGGGGGGCAGCGGGACCGGGGGAGCATCGGCACCGGGACTGGGGGGGGGGGCAGCAGGACGCCGGGGCGGCGCACCGGGAAGCGGGGGTGGGGAGGAAGATACGCGACCCCCGGCGGGACCCCGACGCCGAGACCGCGGGGATGAGCGGGGCGCGAACGGGGCTCAGGATCGGGCCCCCCCCCCCGCCCCGGGACGCCGGGGTTGTCCGTGTGTGTGTGTGTCCCCCCGCCTCGCGTGGGCGCCCGGGGAGGGGTTGGGGGGCGGGGGGGGGGAATTCTCCGCCCCCCCCGTGGGAACCGTCCCGGGGTCGCCCGAGGTGAGGGCGCACGTGGGGGCGGGAGCTCCCACGTGAGCGCGGCACGTGCGCCCGCCCTCCTCCTCCTCCCCCCCCCGCCCCGCGCGTGTCCCGTGTCCCCCACGCGTGTGCCGCCGTCACGTGCGGCCGGTCACGTGCCCACCGCCCCCCCCGGGAATTAACGGCTGGGGGGGGGGAGAACGGCCCCCGGGGGGGGGGGGTGTTGCCCCGTGTGTGTGTGTGTCCCGTGTCCCCCCCCCCGCCGCGTGGTGACGCGTGTCCGTGGGCGCGGCAGGATGGAGGAGGCGGGCGGGTGCCGCGGGGCCTTCGTGGGCGCCCCCCCCCCCCCCGTGGGAGCGTCCCGGGGCCGCGGCGGAGCTGGAGTACGTGGACCTGGATGAGTTCCTGCGGGAGCACGGGCTGCCCCCCAGCCCCGAGCCCCCCCCCGCCCACGAGAGACCAGCCGGTGGGTGTCACCGAGGGGGGGGGAACCCACGCGTGGAGGTGGGGGGGGGAGCACACACATCCAGGTGTCCGGTAGAGAGCGAGGCAGGGGGGTGGGACACGCCGGGGGGGACCCAGGCGTTTGCGGGGGGGGGAGACCCACGCGGGGGGGGGGGGTGTCACGACCCGGGTTGTCCCTGGCCCCGCCCTGCGCCAACCCGCTGGGGGGGGGTGCGGGGGGGGATGACACACGGACACGAGTGTGCATCCCCTGTGCAGTGCCGTGTCGTGATAGAGACCCCAACGCAGCCCCTCCCATCGCGATACCCCCCCACAGCACCCCCCACCCCCCCGTTGCGATAGGGACCCCCCCCATTGCGATAGGGACCCCCTGTCACGACAGGGCCCCCCCCGTTGTCCCTCCCCCGCGCAGTGGGGACCCCCCTGCCCTGTCCCAGCCGGATCGGGACCCCGTTCCCTTCCATTTGCCCCCCCCCCGCCCCCGCTGGGGTAGTGCCATCCCCTCTCTGACCCTCCCCCCCGCAGCCCCCGGCCCCCCCCGGGGCCCCCCCACCCCCCCGGCGCCGGGGGAGCCGCTGCTGGAGGCGGAGGCGCTGGGGGGGCCCGGGGGGGGCCCCTTCGACCCGCGGCGGCTCCGCTTCTCCCAGGACGAGCTGCGGCCCCAGCCCATCGCCAGAAAGGCCCGGAAGGTCCATGTGCCCGAGGAGCAGAAGGTGGGGGGGACACGGCCCCCGGTGTCGGGGGGGGGGGCAGGAATCAGGGGGACTCAGGCATTGGGGAGGGGGGGATGACAGGAGCCGGGGGGACCCAGGCATCTGGGGGGAAATGAGGTGTCTGGGGGGGGGCACAGGGAATCACAGGGACCCAGCCGTTGGGGGGCGGGGGCCCAGGTGTCCACGGAAGACCCAGGCATGGGGGGGGGGGTGCAGAAAATAAGGGGGACCCAGGCTTTGGGGGGGACGACATGACAGGAGCTGGGGGGACCCAGGCGTGGGGGGGGCACAGGCAATCAGGGGGACCCAGGCATCCGGGGGGGGGGGGCGCAGGTGTCCATGGAAGACCCAGGTTCGGGGAGGGGGGGGTCCCGGGTGGCTAAGGGACCCCCATGTCCGGGGGGACCAGGAACCAGGGGGACCCAGGCATCCACAGAAGACCCAGGTTCTGGGGGTGGGGGGTCCCCCCAGGTGGCTGAGGGACCCCCATGTCCATGGGGGGGGGGGTCCCCATCATCCCCCTGCTCCCCGCAGGATGAGAAGTACTGGAGCCGGCGCAGCAAGAACAACGCGGCGGCCAAGCGCTCGCGGGACGCGCGGCGGCTGAAGGAGAACCAGATCTCGGTGCGTGCCGCCTTCCTGGAGCGGGAGAACGCGGCGCTGCGGCAGGAGGTGGCGGCCGCCCGCCGGGAGCTCGCCCGCTTCCGTGCTCTGCTGGCACGCTACGAGGCCCGGCACGGCGCCCTGTAGGATTCCCGGCACGGCACGGTACGGCGTGGTCCGGCTCGGCACCCTGGAGGACCTCGGCATGGTGCGGCACGGTCCGGCACGGCACGGTGCTCGGTCGGACTCCGGCATGGCACGGCACGGTGCCCTGCAGGGACCCCGGCGCGGCGCGGCACGGCCTGGCACGGTGCGGCAGAGCTCCCTGTAGGGATCCCCGGCACGGCACGGTGCGGCGCAGCCTGGCACGGTGCCCTATAGGGACCCCGGCACGGCACGGTCCGGCATCGACCCATCCCTGCGGCCGGAGCCGGATGCCGAGCGGGAGAAGCGGCCGGGAGCCGGGATCCAGGGTTCAGGACCAGCCTGGAGATGGGGCTGGAATCCGGCAGCGGGATCCAGCAACAAAATCTGGCCACGGGATCCGGCACCGGGATCCGGCACCAGAATCTGGCTCCAGGAGCTTGCCCTGGGATCCAGCAACAAGATCTGGCCACGGGATCTGGCACCGGGATCCAGCACCAGAATCTGGCTCCAGGAGCTTGCCATGGGATCCAGCAACAAGATCTGGCCCCGGGATCTGGCACCGGGATCCAGCAACAAGATCACAGCACCGGGATCCGGCACCAGAATCCGGCACCAGGATCTTGCCATGGGATCCAGCAACAAGATCTGGCCACGGGATCTGGCGCTGGGATCCAGCAACAAGACACAGCACCGGGATCCGGCACTGGATCTGGCCGGATACCATCTCCAGCCCCAACCTGGAACCGGGATCTGGATCCATCCAGAACCGACCCAGCCCAGGGGAGGGTGCTCAGGTCCCCCCGGGGATGGGGTGGGGGTCCCCCAGGCCGGACTCTCCCCCCCCCCTTCCCCCCAAAAGGCTGGACACCTGGGTCTCCCCTCCATGGGGGTCTCTCCCTGCCCCCCCCCCCTTGTAAATATTTATTCCCCAGCCCCAGGGCTGGTTTAAAGCACAACATGGGGGGACCCAGGTGTCCGGGTGCCCCCCTCCCCCAAGCACTGCACCCCCCCAGGACCACCCCCCCCCCCAAGAGAGGGCCCAGGGGTCCGGGAGCCCCCGCAGGGTTGAATGACCCTGCGGGGGCTTCCAGACCCCTGAGTCCTCTCTTGGGGGGGGGGGGCAGCCCTTAGATGCCTGGGTTCCCTCACAGCCCCCCCTTCCTCCCAGTGACCCATTTCCAGTTAAGGCCAGTAGCGTCACTGGGAGGGGATGGGGGGGGGACACCCCGGACGCCTGGGTCCCTTCCCAGCCTGGGACAGAAGCCAGCACGTCACACCCCCGCCCCCCCCCCCCCCAAAATACAACCCACCCCTGGGGAGACCCAGGTGTCTGGGCCCCCCCAACCCCCCCTCTGCACTTTGACCACTTTACTGCCCTTCCCCCACCCCCCCCGCACGTGGGTTTTGGGGGTCGTGACCCCCCCAAGGGGGGGTCCCGGCCAGGGCGGGGGGGGGCTTTTGTACAGAATAAACCCCTGATCCTGCTGCTGGTCGCAGCCTGAACTGGGAGGCCAAACTGGGGGCACTGGGATGGGGGGGGGGGTCTAGGAGGCCAAAATGGGGGGGGGGGGGTGCAGAGCCCATGCACACACGTGTGCCAGCCCCCCCCCACTCGTGACCCCCCCCCCCAGCACCACAAGCCCCCCAAGCACTGAGCTCACTCCACGCTCGGGCTTTATTGCATAGGTCATGGGGGGGGGGGGGGGCAGCAGGACCCCCCCAGGGAACCCAGGCATCCAGGCATGAGCTTTGGAGGGGGGGGGGAGAGGACCCGGACGCCAGTTTGGGGTCACCCTTTGCTGTGGGGTGGGAGCAGCTCGGGGGGGGGGGGGGGTCCTGGGGGTCACTGCAGGGGCCACCTGGACACATGGATCCCCCCCCCCCAATGGCTGGGTCCCCCCCTGGGTCCCCCCCAACCACCTGGAGCCCCCTGAAGCCTTGGGGTCCCCCTGGGTCCCTCCTGACCCCTTGGGGACATCCCAACCACCCTTGGGGTTCCCCCAACCCCTTGGGGACCCCCCCGACCACCTGGGTCCCCCCGACCCCTTGGGGACCCCCCCCCCAAACCCTTGGGGTCCCCCCGACCCCTCGGGGACCACCCAGCCACCTGCGTCCCCCCCCACCTGCCCCAGCCCCTCAGGGTCCCTTGGGGTCCCCCTAAGCCCTTGGGTCCCCCCGACCCCCTCGGCTGCCCCCGACCCCTGGGGTCTCTCGGGTCCCCGACTCCTCGGGGGGTCCCCCGCGGCCCCCCTCAGGGTGCGGCGGGGGTGAGGAGCCGGGCCAGCCCGCGGTGGATTTGTCCCTGGAGGGGTCCGTACTCGACCCGCTCCCCGTCCACCGTCAGCACCCCCCGGGGCGTCAGGGGCTCCAGGCGGAAGGCGCGGGCCGGGACGCGGGACAAGGGGGGTCCGGCGGCGGCGTCCGTCCCCCCCCCGCCGCCACCCCGGGTCATGGCCAGCAGCGCCCGCAGCAGGGCCCCCCGCGAGACCCCCGCCCGCACGTAGCAGAGGTGGATGAGGCCGTCGTCCGGCCGGGCCCGGGGGGCCGCCACCAGTTCGGCCCCCAAGTGCGACTGGTAGATGGCCAGCACCAGGACGAAGTCCCCCTCCAGCGTCACCCAGCTGGGGGGCACCGGTTGGCCCAGCGGCACCAGTAAGTCGTCGACGGGGCCGCCGGGGCGGGAGGAGGGGGCCGGGGGGGACGCGTCTTTTGGGGGGGACGCCGGGCTGGGGGTGTCCCCGCGCCTTGAGGTGACGCCGTGGACCTCGGCGGCCCCATCGCTCGGGGCGTCCCCAGGGCTGGGGGGGTCCCCATCTCTTGGGGCGTCCCCGTGCCCCGCGGTGGCCCCGTGCCTTGGGGCGTCCTCAGGGCCGGGGGCGTCCCCCGGCACCGCGGCGTCCCCGTCTTTTGAGGCGGCCCCATCGCTCGGGCTGCCGTCGTCCGCCGCGGCGGCCCCACGTCCTGGGGCGTCCCCGTCACTTGGGGTGCCCCCCTGCGCCCCGTCGTCCCCACGTCCCGGGGCGTCCCCCCGCACCAGCACGTCTCCGGCCGCAGCACCCTTCGGCCCGGGGTTGTCGCCGAGCCCAGGGGCGTCCCCCCAGTCCCCGCCGTCCCCCTCGGGGGTACCGGGGCCGCTGGCCGTCCCCGCGCAGAGCCCCAGATCGGAGAGAGCGCGGGGCAGGGGGCACGCGGCGGCACCGGCGGCACCGGCGGCATCGGCGGTGGCACTGCGGGGGACGGCGGGCAGGTAGGAGAGGCGGCCGCGGTAGGTGTGGAGGGCCAGCAGGCGAGCGGCCGTGCCCAGGGCGAAGCGCGCCGGCCCCAGGCGTCGCAGCCGCTCGCTCTCGATGTCCACGTCGGCCACCAAGCCCCAGGCCACGCTCAGGAAGGAGAAGACGCGGGTGCCCGAGGCCGTCGTCACCGACACCAGGTCCAGGGGGGACGGCGTCCCCCGGCACAGCAGCACCGCGCAGTTCTGCAGCAGGGAGAGACCCAGCGCCGGGGCCAGCCTGGGGAGGGGGGACGGGACACGGGGACAGTCACGCGTGGGGACGCGGCACGGCAACGGGTCACGCGTGGGGACGCGGCACGGCGACGCGGCACGGGGATGCGTCACGCGCGGGGACGTGGCACAGGGGCGCGTCACGCACGGGGACACGGGAGACGGCACAGGCGCGCGTGACGCACAAGGGCGCAGCACGGGGACGTGCCGCACACGGGGACACAGGGATGTGGCGCGTGCAGGAGCACGCCACGGACACGCAATGCACAGGGACACGGCGCAGGGACGCGTCACGCGTGGGGACGTGGCACAGACACGCGACGCACGGGGACACGGCGCAGGGATGCGTCACACGTGGGGGACGCGGCACGAAGACGCAGCACGGGGATTGGCACGCGTGGGGACACGGCGTGGGGACACGGCGCAGACACGCGTGATGCACAAGGATGCAACACGGGGACGCGTCACGCACAGGGGACACGGCGTGAGAGCACGGCACAGCGCGGGGATGCGTCACACGCAGGAACACGCCACGGACATGCAGCAGGCACGACGACGTGGCATGTGGACGTCCCCGTATACCCACGTCCCCTGTCCCCTTCGTGTCCCCACATCCCCTCCGGTGTCCCCGTCCCCACGTGCCCCCCCCGCGTCCCCGTGTCCCCCCCACGTCCCCGTGTCGTCTCCGTGCCCCCGTACCCGGCATGGAAGTTGATGGCGGCGGCCAGGGCGTTGCCGGAGCCGCAGGGCAGGATCCCCAGGGGCATCCTCAGCGCCGCAGCCCAGTCCGGCCGGTCCATCAGCCCGTTCACCACCTGTGGGGGCCAGGAGCATGCCTGGGTGTCCCCCCCCCCGCCCCTGGACGCCTGGGTCCCCCGGTTGAAGGGTCCCGGATGCCTGGGTCCCCTCTGGGGTGAGGGGGGGGTCGTTACCTCATAGAGGAGCCCGTCCCCCGAGACGGTGACGATCCCATCCCACTCGTCCAGGCTGATCCCCGTCACCAGCTCTCGTGCGTGGTTTGCCCGTTCTGGGGCGGGGGGGGGACATGGACACGCGTTAGCCGTGGCCCCCAGGGACCCCCCCAATCCCCACCCCTGGCCCCCTCACAACCCCCTGAGCCTCCCAAAGCCCCCAGCCCAGCTCCCCAGGGCCCCCCCACGGCCCATTTTGTCCCCCCAAGTCCCTGTAGCTGCTGTCTGCCTCCCCCCCAGCCCCTGTCCTGCCCCCCCCCGGCCCCCCCGAGCCCTCTGCCCCCCCCCGGCCCCCCACCCACCGGTCTGGATGAGGTTGAAGCTGATGTCGGCCTCGGTGATCATGGGCAGGACGTGGGTCTGGCACCAGCTCAGGGCCTGGCCCCGGCCCCCGAAGGGGTTCAGCAGGAGCAGCAGCCGCCGCCGCCGTGGCTCCGGCGGGATTTCTGCGGGATGGAGACCCCCCCCCCAAAAACTGGGTCCCTGTCTGGAGACCCCCCCCCCATCCCAGGAGACACCCCCCATCCCAGAGATCCCCCCCCAAATCCCTGGGTCCTCATCCCAGAGAACCCCCCAGACACCTGGCTGGTCACCCTGGAGGGAGCCCCGGACGCCTTGGTTCCCATCTGGAGACCCCCCCATCCCAAAGACACCCCCCCCCCCAAAATCCCTGGATCCCCATCCCAGAGAACCCCCAGACACCTGGGTCATCACCCCAGAGTCCCCCCCGGACACCTGGGTCCCCATCTGGAGACACCCCCCCATCCCAGAGAGCCCCCCCATCCCAGGGACTCCCAGAGAGCCCCCCATCCCAGGGAGCCCCCCCCGAATCTCTGGGTTCCCATCCCAGAGTCCCCCCCGGACACCTGGGTCCCCATCTGGAGACACCCCCCCCCCCCCAAATCCCTGGATCCCCGGGTCCCCTCCAGGGCGGGGGGCTCAGACACCAGGGTCCCCACCCCAAAAACCCACGAGGGGACCCAGGCGTCCAGGCGTGGCACCCCCCTGCCCCCCCCCCGAGGGGACCCAGGCGTCCGGGTGGCGCCAGCCCCGCACCCGCAGGCGGCGGCTTTCGGGCCGGACTCGTTCCACCTGCCAGGACCGGCCCCGGCGGGTGCCGGGGGGGGGGGGGTGTCCCCTCTGGGGGTGGGGGGGTGGGGAGCACCCCGGTGTGTCCCCTCCCCAACCCTGGGGGTCCCCGTCCCCCCCATTTCTATGGGGCCCGATGGCCTGGGTCCCCCCTCCCTATGGCACACGGGGTCCCCCAAACTCCTGGATTCCCTCCCCCAGCCCTGGGGGGGTCCCCGACACCTGGGGGCCCCTCCCCATTCTTGGGGGGGGGGGCTCTAGAAACCTGCCCCCCCTCCCCCGCCATTCCTATGGGGTCCGAACGCCTGGGTCCCCCCCTCCCGCTAACAGCCCGGGTCCCCCCAAAGTCCCCCATCCCCGGCCCCCCCCCGAGCCCCCCCTTACCGGCCTGGGGGGGCAGGGGGAGCCCCCGGACGAGGCAGCGTATGGCGCGGGCCCAGCGCTCGGCCGTCGCCCGGTTCCCTTCGTAGTGGGGGGCCGCGTCCGCCCGGAAAGTGGGGGCTCGGCGACGGCGCCGGGGCCCCCCCGGGACCCCCCGGCAGCGGGGGGGGTAGGCGTAGACGGCGAAGAAGGCGGCGGCGGGGAGGGAGGGGGCACGCAGCGTGTGGCAGCCCACCACGTCGGCCAGGCGCAGCACCCCCGCCCCCCCCGGGGGCCCCCCCAGGATCTGCAGCTCTGTCCGGGTCAGGCAGAGGTGGAAACGGGGTGCCCCCCCCGCGCCTGGGGGACCCCCGAAATCCCCCTCCAGCAACGGCTCCTCGTTCATCGGGGCGGGGGGGGGCGGCTCGGCCAGGGCCTGGGGGGGGGACGGAGATGGGGGGGGGTTGGGAACGGAGAGGGGGGCCAGCTCGTGCCCCCCCCCCCCCATGTCCCCCACTGCCCCCCCCCATCCCAGTGACCCCGATCCCCCGGTGCCCCCCCGCACCTGCACAGGCTGCCCGTCCCGTTCTCCTCGCCAGACACCCATCGGGGGGGGGGCGGGGGAAAAGGGGGGGCGGGACGGGGGGGGGGCCGGGGCGGGACCGGAGGCGGCGGACCTGCGATGGGGGGGGGGGCGAGCCCCACCGGCAGGGAGTGCCCCCCGCCGGGGCTGTTGATGCCCCCGGGGCCAGTTCTGCCCCCCCAGGACGGGCATTACCCCCCTCCAGTGCCGGTATTGCCCCCCGGGGCCTGTTTCCCCCCCGTAATGACCGGTTGCCCCCCCCCCAGGGCCGGTACTGCCTCCCGCCCCCCGCCGGTACTGCCCCTCCGGGGCCGTTGTCACCCCCCCAGACGGTTATAACCGCCCCCCCCAGTGCTCCCACCCTGTCATGGGCCCCCCGTATCGGGGAGGGCCCCGGGGCGGCCCCCCCGGGCCCGCGACCCCCCCGGGCGCCGGTCCCGCTGTCGCCCTCTCTCCCCTCCGGCCGCCTTGCCCTCCGCCCCGGAAACGCTCCCCGCCTCCCGCCCGTCCCGCCAATCGCGCGGCGCCGAGCCCCCCGCCGGCAGCCAATGGGAGGCGGCGGCCGCCAGCGCCCCGCCCCGCCGCTCTCCGCCATGTTGGTTGAGGGCGGCGCCGCCGTGGGGAGCAACGGGGCCGTGACGTTGGGGCGGCGCCATCTTTGTTGAGGGCGCTGCGGGTCAGGCGGGGGCACCGCCGCCATCTTGGGGCGGGGAGGGCGGGGCCGCCGCTTCAGCCAATGGGAGCGGCGGAGCCATGGCAACGGTCACCTGGGGGTGAGGCCGCGGCGGCCATCTTGACTGAGGGCAAGGGTCGGTTTTCTAGGAAAAGCCCCGGGGCCGGGCGGCGGCGGGCCCGCGGTGCAGGCCAGGACAGCGGCGAAGCCCCGCCGCCATCCCTCCCGCTGCCCGCCCGCCTCACAACCCCATTTACAACGCTAATTAAACGCAAAAGCCCTCCGCAGCGGCGACTCTCTCTCCACCGACTCAGTGTCTATGCCCCCCTGCCGCCATTCCCTTGGGCGCCGCAGTCCTCCCGCACCATCGAGCCGCACCGCGCAGAGCGGCCCCGTGTACCCACTTCCGCCCGGCAGCCGGAAGTGGCCGCCGCTTTCCCATAACCCCCTGCGTGGGGCGCGCACCTTCCTCTGCCTCCCTCAGCCGCCGCTGCCATGGTGGGTCTGCGCCGCCGGCGGGGAGGGGGGGACGAGCATCCGCCTCCATCCTCCCCCGGGGGGGACCGGACCGGCGCTGCCGCCGCCGGGGGAGGCTGGAGGGAGCCTGGGGAAGGCGATGGGGCACCGTGGAGGGTCCGGTGCCCGATGTTTCCCGCTGAGGCCTAGGGGCGGCCTGACCCCCCCCTCTCGCTTCCCCGTTCCCCCCCTCAGGGTATCGATATCCGCCATAACCGGGACCGGAAGGTTCGGCGCCGGGAGCCGAAGAGCCAGGACATTTATCTGCGGCTCCTCGTCAAGGTGGGCCCCGGGGAAGGGGCGGGGGGAGTGGGTTGGGCCGGGTAACGGGGCTCTCCCGCTGGTGCTGACCCCCCCCCCGGTCCCGGTGTTCCCCCCCACCGCAGCTCTACCGGTTCCTGGCCCGGCGGACGAACTCAGCCTTTAACAAAGTGATCCTGAAGCGGCTTTTCATGAGCCGGACGAACCGGCCGCCCCTCTCCCTCTCCCGCATGGTGAGTTCTCCGAGGGGGGGCTTTTCCCTGCGGGGGGACACCCCCCCTCGCCTCCCCGCCTAGCACCCTGAAAGCGCGGCGTTTGTCCCCAAAACCCGCTCCCTAACGAGCTCTGGGACCCGCGCGGGGATACACCCAGACCCCTGGGTGCTCCCGGGGGGGTGCAGCTGGATCCCTGCCCCCCACCAGCACCCCCTTTTTGCCCCCCCCCCCAATAGATCCGGATGATGAAGCGGCCGGGGCGGGAGGACAAGACAGCCGTGGTGGTGGGGACCGTCACCGACGACATCCGCATCCAGGACGTCCCCAAACTCAAGGTGGGGGTTTGGGGGGGGGGGTCGGAGGCGGTGGGGGGGCTGCTGCCTCCCCCCACCCCCCCCCGTGTTTTTAATTGTTTTTGCCATCCCGCTCCGCAGCTCTGCGCCCTGCGGGTGACGCGGGGGGCTCGCACCCGCATCCTGCGGGCGGGGGGCACCATCCTGACCTTCGACCAGCTGGCCATGGCCTCCCCCAAGGGCAAGGGCACCGTCCTGCTCTCCGGTGAGTGTGTCGTCCCCCCCCGGACCCCCCCGGATGCTCCCTGCGGCCGTGGGGTCACCACTTTGTGTGTTTCTGTGTCGTCGTCGTCCCCCCCCCAGGACCCCGCAAGGCTCGGGAGGTTTATCGGCACTTTGGGAAAGCGCCCGGGACCCCCCACAGCCACACCAAGTGAGTGGGGGGGTTGCGGTCTGGATGTTGGGGGGGACGCCTTTGGGGTGGGGGGGGCCAGGGTCCGGATTTTGGGGTCGTCTTGGAGAGAATTGTTTGCTAGGGGATCTCTTGTTGGGGGTGGGGGGGGGGGAAGTGGAGCCTGGAGGTTGGGGTCCCCTCGGTGGGGAGGGGGTTCGGATATTGGGGTCCTTCGCGGGGTGGGGGGGGGAAGCCTGGACACCTGGGTCCTTTTGGGGGAGTGGGAGGGGTCTTGGGGGTCCTGGGGGGGGATGTCTGTGGGTACTGGGGTCCCAGCGAGTGATGGGATTCCTGTAGAAAAAGGGGGGTGTCAGGGTCCTTTAGGGGGGGTTCCTGGGGGTTGGGGTGGTGTCCTGGATGCCGCGGTGCCCCCTGACCCCCCCGTGTCCCCCCCCCAGGCCCTACGTGCGCTCCAAGGGGCGGAAGTTCGAGCGGGCGCGCGGGCGCCGGGCCAGCCGGGGCTACAAGAACTGAGACCCCAATAAACTGCTGTGTGCCCCCCCCCGCCTCACTGCTTGTCCTTGGGGACCCCCCCCACACTCCCTCATGTCATTGCCTGTCCGTGGGACCCCCCGCACCCCCCAGCCTCGCTGCCTGTCCTTGGGGACCCCCCCACCTCAGTGCCTGTTTTTGGAGACCCCCCCTGTGGCCCCCCCCCAGGCTCTGCCTGACCTTGGGATCTCCCCTACGTCTCCAGGACCCCCCCTTCACCCCACCTCCCACACTGTGGGTCCGGGTGTCCTCTTGTTGTCACTCACTGGGGGGGGTGTCCTGTCCGTCCCCCCCCACTGAGGGTACCCCCCACTTCACTCCCCGTAACCCCCCTGCTCCCCCTCCCCTCCTTCACGAGTGGGTGGGGGGGGTCCCACACAGCCCCCACGCGGGGAGGGGGGGGTGGAACCGGTCGGGGGGGGTGTTGTGCAAGGCGGGGGCGGGGCTGCCCCACGGGTGGGGTGGGGGGGGACGCGGGGCCCCGCCCGCCACGGCTGGGTGTGATCGCGGCGGCTCTGCCTGGTGCTGCCAGGTACCGAGGGGGGGGGGGGGAGCTCCGTCCACGGGGGACAGCGGTCTGGTGGCGGGGGGGGCACGGTGTGAGGTGACCGGATGGGGGGTGGTGGGGGGGACGCGGCTGCCGCGCGGGGGGAGCCCCGCAGGACCGAGCCCCCCCGTGGGGTGACTGTGGGTGAATGGAGGGGCCCGTCCCCGGTGGGGTCCCGGACGAGCCCCCCCGTGGGGTGCAGGGTGGCTCCGTGCTCTGTTCCCCCCCCCCCCCGCCACAGCCCCATGCTGTTGCCTGGCGCCGGGCCGGGCTGCCCCCGCGGGACCGGGCGTCTCCCCGCCCCCCCCCCCCCCGTTTCCGCGGTGCTGCGTGGGGCCCCCGGGACCCGCGGGGGGGGGATGGAGGCAGCTCCGGGGCCGGTCCCGTCGCTCCGTCCGCCCCCTCCCTCCGTGATCCCACCGTGTGTGTCCTCGCATGCCCCACGCAGGTCCCGGTCCTGCGTGGGTTAGCGTGTGTCGTCCCCCCCCCCCCCCCGCCATGTCACGGGGGTACTTCCAGCACGGCGGCATCACCTTCCCGGGAATCCTGTACTCCCCCCGGGGGCTGGAGGCCGCCCGCGACTTCCCGGTGGAGGACGATGACGTCTTCAACGTCACCTACCAAAAATCGGGTAGGGGGTCCGGGTGTGCCCCAAGGGGGGGACGGGGGGGGGGGGGCGGACGGGATGATGACACCCAGGTGTGACCCAAGGGGGGGGGGGGGGTGGACACAGGAGTGCCCCAAAGGGACCCAGGAGTGCCCCCAGGAGGAGGGAGGGGAATGTCAGGGTCCCCAAAGGGACCCAAGTGATGCCAGAGACCCCCCCACCAAGGAACCTGAGGGACCCCAAAGGGACCCCAGGTACCTCCTAAGGCACCCCCAAAGGACCTCGGGGATCCCCCCAAGGGACCCCAGGGACCTCGGGGGTCCCCCCCAGGGACTCCCCAAGGGACCTCAGGGACCCCTCAAGGACCTGAGAGACCCCAGGTATCCCAAGGGGACCCCAGGGAACCCCTCAACGGACCCAGGGATCCCCCAGGGGACCTTGGGGACCCCCAAAGGGACCCCGATGACTCCCCCAGGGAAGCCCTCAAGGACCTGAGAGACCCCAGGGAACCCCTCAGCAGACCCAGGGATCCCCCAGGGGACCTTGGGGACCCCCAAAGGGATCCCGATGACTCCCCCAGGGAAGCCCTCAAGGACCTGAGAGACCCCAGGGAACCCCCAGGGGACCTTGGGGACCCCCCAAAGGGACCCCAACGATTCCCCAAGGACCCCAAAGGGACCCCTCAAAGACCTCAGGGACCCCCAAGGGACTTTGGTGCCCCCCCCAGGGGACCCCAGAGGACCCGCTCCCCCCCACCCCCCCCCCCAGGCACGGTGTGGATGCTGGAGATCCTGAGCCTGATCCGCAGCGACGGGGACCCGCACTGGTGCCGCTCGGTGCCCAACTGGGACCGGGGTCCCTGGCTGGAGACGGTGCTGGGGCTGCGGCGGGCGCGGGGAAACCCCCGGCCCCGGATCATCAGCTCCCACCTCCCCATCCAGCTCTTCCCCAAGGCTTTCTTCACCTCCAAGGCCAAGGTCAGGTTCGGGGGGGGGGCAGGGGGGGTGTCCCCAGCCAGGGACCCACATTTGTCGTTCCCCCCCCCCCAGGTCATCTACACGGTGAGGAACCCCAAAGACGTCCTGGTTTCCCTCTATCATTTTTCCCGCATTTTCCGGCCCTATAAGGATCCCGGGAGCCTGGAGCAGTTTCTGGAGAAGTTCCTGGAGGGAGAAGGTCTGGGGGGGGGGGGGGCGGCGCTGGGGGGACAGGGGTGATGGGGGTTGGAGTAGGGAGTTGTATGGGTGGGCAGCTGTGGGGTGTCAGTGGGGGCTGCTGGGGGGGGCGCTATGGGGGGGGCTGTAGGGGCTGATATGGGGGGCACTAAGGGAGAACTATGGGGTGTCAAGGGGGGGGCTGCTATGGGGAGCTATGGGGTGTCAGTGGGGGGGTTGTAGGGGTTGATATGGGGGGACACTATGGAGGGGCTAAGGGATGTCAATGAGGGGCTGCTATGGGGGGCCATGGGTGTCAGTGGGGGGGGCGTAGGTGTTGATTTGGGGGGCACTATGGAAGAGCTATAGGTTGTCAATGGGGGGCTGCTATGGGGGGTATGGGGTGCCTGGTGGGGGCTACAGAGGTTGCTCTGGGACACACTATGGGGGGGCCATGGGGTGTCAATAGGGCGGGCTGTAGCGGTTGCTAAGGGGGGGCTATGGGGGGATAACGGAGCTATAGGGGCTGCTGGGGGGGGCCACCGTGGAGGGTGTCAGTGATTTGAGGGGACACGGGTGTTTCTGAAGGGGCCGGGTTTGGGGTGGGGGCTGTAGGTCCCATGTCCCCCCCCGCTCGCCCCCCCAGTGCCCTTCGGGTCCTGGTTCGAGCACGTCCGGGGGTGGCTGCAGCTGCGCGGCCGCGAGAACTTCTTCTGCATCAGCTACGAGGAGCTGCAGCAGGTCGGTGTGTGTCCCCCCCACCACGTCCCCCCCGTGTCCCCACATCCCCCCGTGTGTCCCTGTATCCCCATGTCGTGCTCCCCCCCCCCCGCCCCCGCAGGACCTGCGTGGCAGCGTGGAGCGTCTCTGCGCCTTCCTGGGGCGGGGGCTGAGCGCCGGGGCGCTGGACGCGGTGGTGGCCAACGCTTCCTTCGCCGCCATGAGCCGCAACCGCATGAGCAACTTCAGCCTCTCCCCCCTCTTCATCCTCGACCTGCGGCGTGGCCCCTTCCTGCGCAAGGGTGGGGGACCTGGGGGGACGGGGACGTCGGCATGGGGCACGACCCCCTCTTGTGCAAGTGGGGGGACGGGGGGGGGACCTGGGATGGGGACAAGGGGACATGGAGGTGGACGGCGATGGAGGCAAGGAGACAGGGATGTGGGGATGGGGACATTGGCGTGGGGCACAGCCCCTTCCCACGCAAGGGGGGGGGGACACATGGGGATGGGGACGGGATGTAGGGATGGAGAAGGGGCGATGGCAATGGGGACCTTGGGACATGGGGACGGGGACATCAGGACATGGGGACAGGGACAGGGCGGGGGGACGTGGGGATGGTGGGACAGGGACAAGCTGGGGGACACGGGCATTGGGGACAGTGGGAAAAGGAATGGGGGGGGCACCAGGGAACTGGGGGCACTGGGATGGGGTGGGGAGATGGGGGGGAGCACTGGGAGTGGCGGGGGGCAGGAGGGTCTGGGGGGGTCCCTGGGGACTCAGGGGGTTCCTAAGGGCTACGGGGGTGCCAGCGGGTCCCTGGGGAGGGTCCGGGGGGGTCATCGCCACACGTGCCCCCAGGGATCTCCGGGGACTGGAAGAACCACCTGACGCCGGAGCAGAGCGCCCACTTTGACCGGGTCTACCAGGAGCGCATGGCCGGGCTGGGGGTCACCTTCCCCTGGGACCCCCCCCTGCAGCCTGCCCCTAGCCCCCTGCCCAGGACCCCCCAGGACCCCCCTGAGGAGGAGAACCCCCCTGGGACCCCCCAGGACCCCCCTGAGGAGGAGACACCCACCACCTCCTCCCAGGACCCCCCCACCCAGACCCCCCCACCTTGACAGTGCTGGGGGGGGGGTGTAGTGGTTGGGGGGGGTCCACAGGATCGGGGACCTCCCCCAAGATATAGGGGGGGCATCATGGTTGGCATCTCAATAAAGTCGCTCTGTTGGAGGGGGCTTTGGGGGGATTCCTAGGGGGCTGCCCCCCCCCCCAAGAGATCACACAACTTGGGTTTATTCCACCGGTCTTTAATAGTCTCTGCCTCCCCCAAGAGCACCCGGGGTGCCCCAGGTGTGTGTCACCCCCCCCCCCAAACCCTTTCAATTGAGTTGGGGTGCAGTGGGATGGGGGGGGTGAGTCCCACCCCCTTTGTCTGCCATTCCCTGCTGCCTTCCCTGCCTGCATCCCTCCATCCCTGCCTGCATCCCCCATCCCTGCCTGTGTCCATCCTCCCCTGCCTGCATCCCTGCCTGCATCCCTCCATCCCTGCCTGCATCCCCCACCCCGCCTCCCTCCCCCCCGTGCTGACGCTGCATCACCTTCAAACTTTATTTTGGTTTTTTTTTAATCGTTTTCTTCCAAAACCAAGTTTATATATATATATATAGATATAATTTTTTTTTTTTCTCTTTACAAAAGATAAAAAAAGGGGCCGAGCTGGGGCCCGAGTCAATAAATTACGGCAGCCCGCGGTGGGGGCGGAGAGGGGAGGGGGAGTCCCTGAGCGTCGGGGGGTCCCCGGGAGCGGGCGGGTGTAATTAATTAATAATAATAATAATAATAATTAACAATAAAATAAGGAGGGCGAGGCTAATAAATAAGAATAAATTAGGGGGGGGGTCCCGGCGCCGTCACAGCTTGTTGCGCAGCAGGACGAGGGCGCGGGAGGCCCAGTCCAGGTAGAGGTGGAGGCTCTGGAAGATGGCGTGCCCGGCCTGCACGGCCGCCCAGGGCGAGCCGGGGGCGGGCAGCGGCGGCTGCGGGGCGCTGGGGCGGGCCAGGCTCAGGCGAGACAGCTGGGGGGGGGGGGGCACACGACACGACACGCGTGGGTAAGGGGGGACACGCGTGGGAGAGGGGAGGCAGGCAGGCAGGCGCCCGGGGCGGGAGGGTGCAGGGGAAGCCACGCCCCTTTGGCACAAGGGCACGCCCCCAGGCGGCCGGGCCCCGCCCCTCACCGCCAAAACCTTTCGCAGCCGGGCGCAAGCCCCGCCCCTCACCGCGCTAGCCGCGCCCCCGCGCTGCCCCCCCTCCAAGCCCCCGCCTCTTTTCCCCCGAGGCCCCGCCCCTCGCCGCCGTAGCCGCGCCCCCCCCGCGAGCCCTCGCCCCTTCCCCCCCGCTAACCCCGCTCCCTCTGCCGGCGGCCGGCCCCGCCCCTCACCGCCCTAGCCACGCCCCCCGGCCCCCGCCCCTTTCCCCACCAACCCGCTCCCTCAGCCGGCGCCGGGCCCCGCCCTCCCCCAGGCCCCGCCCCCCGAGGCCCCGCCTACCAGGTGGTCGAGGCGGCGCAGCAGGCGGTCGAGGCGGGCCTGCAGCGCGCCCAGCTCCGGCTCCAGCGGCCGCAGGGCCGGGCCCGCCCGGCGCAGCCACTCCAGGTGCCGCTGGTACCGCTGCAGGTCCCCGCTCAGCCGCCCCAGCGCCCCCGCAGCCTGCGGGCCACCCCCCGCCCCGGCCCGCGTCAGGGACGCCCGCGGCGTGGGGCGGGCCCCGAGCCCGCGGGGACCCCTGTGCCGTACCCACGGGGGGACCCGCGCCCGCGGGGAACCCCCTCCCACAGCCACGGGGGAACCCTGTCCCGTTCCCACGGGGGACACTGCACCCACCGGGAACCCGATCCCACCTCTACGGGGGTTCCATACCCGTGGGGGGACCTCACACCTGCGGGGGACCCGCTCCCATGCCCACGGTGGAACCCTGTCCCATTCCCGCGGGGGACACTGCACCCACGGTGGAACCCGCTTCCATACCCACGGGGGACACTGCACCCACGGGGAACCCGATCCCACCTCTACGGGGGTTCCATACCCGTGGGGGGACCTCACACCTGCGGGGGACCCGCTCCCATGCCCACGGTGGAACCCTGTCCCATTCCCGCGGGGGACACTGCACCCACGGTGGAACCCGCTTCCATACCCACGGGGGACACTGCACCCACGGGGAACCCGATCCCACCTCTATGGGGGTTCCGTACCCGTGGGGGGACCTCACACCTGCGGGGGACCCGCTCCCATGCCCACGGTGGAACCCTGTCCCATTCCCACGGGGGACACTGCACCCACGGGGAACCCCATCCCACGTCTATGGGGGAACCCTGTTCCATACCCATGGGGGGACACGCTCCCACGGGGGACTCCTCTCCCATACCCACGGGGGACATTACACCCATGGAGAGCCCGCTCCCACACCTGCGGGGGATCCCACACCCGCAGGGGACCCCTCTCCCATACCCACGGCACCCCACTCCCACACACCCCAAAGACCACAGCACCCCACGCTCCTCCCCCCGCCCACCCGTGTCCGTGTCCGTCCCCCCCCCACCTGGATGTTGGCCAGCTCCAGGGCGCTCATGGAGAGGACGGGCAGCGAGTCCAGCTTGTGCTCCCCCTCTGCCGGGAACCGCGACTTCTGCCGGCGAGACGTGGGTTCAGCCCACGCGGGACCAGCCCCACCACGGCGGGGGGGGGGAGCGGAGAGGGCTGGGGCGGGGAGGGGGGGGGGGCTGAGCGGGGCGGGGGGGGGGGATGCTGCCAAGCATGGGGTGGGCACGCGTGGGGTGCCGTGGGGTGGGGGGGTACCCACGAGGAGCGCGAGGAACGCCTTGGTGTCACTGAGCAGCGCCTTGGCCAGGCTGACGACGCTGTCGAGGTCGGCGCGGGGGTCCGGGGGGCGCAGGCGGGGGGCGGCCGCCAGCCCCGGGCACGGTCCCGGCCACAGCCCCGGCCACAGCCCCAGCAGCGCCAGCAGCGCCCGCCACAGCGCACCTGCGGGACACAGACACGCGTGGGGGGGGGGGCAGACAGACACACGCAGAGCAACCGCCTCCCGGTGTTCCCGGGGATGCTGGGGTTGAGGGATCCCGGGACTCCCGGAGCTGGGGATTCTGGGGCTCCCGGGGATTCTGGGGCTCCCGGGGCTCCCGGGACTGGGGGATCCCGGGGATACGGGGGATGGGGCATCCCGCCGCTCCCGGGGCTGCCGGGGATGGGAGATCCCGGTGCTCCCTGGGATGGGGATCCCGGGACTCCCGGAGCTGGGGATTCCGGGGCTCCCGGGACTGGGGGATCCCCCGGATACGGGGGATGGGACATCCCGCCGCTCCCGGGGCTGTCGGGGATGGGGATCCTGGGACTCCCGGAGCTGGGGATTCCGCGGCTCCCGGGGATGGGGGTTCCTGGGGCTGGGGGATACCGGGGATACCGGGAATGGGAGCTCCCGGGGATATCGGCGCTGGGGAATCCCGGGAATGCCGGGGCTGCGGGATCCTGGGGCTCCCGGGGCTCCCGGGGATGGGGAATCTCGGTGCTCCCGGGGCTGTCGGGGATGGGGATCCTGGAACTCCGGGAGCTGGGGCTCCCGGGTATGGGGAATCCCGGCGCTCCCGGTGCTGTCGGGGATGGGGGTTCCCGGGGATGCTGGGAGCTCCCGGGGCTGGAGGACCCCGGTGCTGCCGGTGTTCCCAGGGATCCCGGGGCTGGGGCATCCCGGGGCTGTCGGGGCTGCGGGATCCCGGGGATGGGGGATCCCGGTGCTTCCCGGGGATGCCGGGGCTGGAGGATCCCGGCGCTCCTGGGAATGCCAGGACCGGGGCCCCCGGGGCCCTCGGAATTTGGGGATCCCGGTGCTGCCGGAATTCGGGGCTCCCGGGACAGCGTGGGCCGGGGATGCCCGGCCCGGCCCCCGGGGGGGGGGCAGTGAGGGGGGGGGCGGGCGGGGGGCGGCGGCGGCGCCGTCCTGTGAGGTCCGGGCTGGAAAGAGTGATGCGGGGTGAGTCAGGGGCGGGCGGCACCTGGGGAGCCCCCGCGAGTGGGGGGCCCACCCGCACGGGAAAGGGGGGGGGGGGGCTGAGCGACGGGATGGCGCGGGGTGGGGGGGGGGGATCCCTGTGCGTGTGTGCGAGCCCGCACACCGGGCGAGACATGCCCCCCCCCCCCCGCCGCCTTCACACCTCTGCCGCCCGCTCCCACGCGTGTCCACGCACCCACTCGCGACATCGCGACACCGGCCCCCCCTCCCGCACACACACGCACACACAGCCCCCCCGCACACCCCCCCCCGGCCCGGGGGCGCGGCCGCCGCGGGCGGGCAGGTGCGCCGGGGCCGTTTGCGGTTTGAGGCGCGGCGGCAGCTGCCCGCGCCCCGAGGCGGCGGGGATGGACGCGCCCGGTCCCGCCGCGGCCGCGGCCGTGGGGTGGGGGGGTATGGGGTGGGGGGGTGGGGGGGGAGCGGGAGCCACCCGCGGGCACCCCTACCCACCCTGCCGGAGGGGAATGGAGAAGCGGCCGGGGATGGGGGGGGACGGACGGGACAAGAAGCCGCCCGGTCCCGGTGCCCCGGGAGGGAGGGGGGGTCGCCCGCTCGCTGCATCCTACCCACTGCCCCGTCGTCGTCCCCCCCCACGCGTGTCCCCCTCCCACCCGCGGCGAGGCGGCACTTACTTGTCATGGCGGGGCGGGAGGGTCCTTCCCCGGGGTCCCCACGGGGCGGGACGGGGCCCTTCGCACCTGCGGGACCCACCCGCGGCGGGGCCGGGACCGTGGGGGGGGTGGTTTGGAGGGGGGGGCGGTTGCTGCGGGGGGGGGGGGGGTCCCTGCTGCCGTGCAAGGGGCTTGCACGGGCACTTACACCCTCACGGCCACGCTCCCACCGAGCTGCTCCCCGTCCCGGTGACACAGACCCACTCCCACGCTGACGGACACGCTCCGGCTGTCACTCCGAGTGGCAGCCTCCCACGCTCACGGACACGCTCCCGGGCAGACGGACACGCTCCCGGACACACGGACACGCTCCCGGACACGCTCCCGGACCCACGGACACGCTCCCGGACAGACGGACACGCTCCCACTCACGCTCCCACTTACCCTCGCACAGACACACTCTCCCACTCGCCGTGCCACGCTCCCCCTCCCACACTTCTCCCACCCACCACAACGACAAACACCGGCGGCAGCAGCAGCCGCCGCCCCCGGGGGGAGGCGGGAGGGGGGTGGGGGGGGGAAACTCGAGTGGGAGCGGCCGCCGGTGCCTGCGCGTGGCGGCGGGAGCGTGTCCGTGTGTCCCCGCGTGACGCCCCGGCTCCGCCGCCCGCCCCTTTATATCCCGGCGCTGCCGCCGGCTGCGATGACACACGCCTGAGTCACGGCTTTTCCATTCAGCAACGCACCGGGGGGAGAGAAACCCCCCACGGCGGACACGGCGCGGGGGGCGGCGGGACACGCGGAATCCCCCCCCCCCCACCCCCTCTCCAGGCGTACGCCTCCCGCCCCCCCCGCCCGTCACAGACACGCCGCCCCCCCCCCCCCCCACCCCACGCACCGGTCTCGGTCCCGCCGGGTCGGGCCGGGAGATGCGGCGGGACCGGCCCCTGCTCCGCCCCGGCGGAGGGACCGGCCCCCGACCGGCCCCCGACCGGCCCCGGCGGGACGGGACGGGGCGGGAGCGGGGGCCGGGGGTGGGGGGGGGTCGGTCCCTGCACCGGGGTCCGCCTGTACCGGGCTCGGTGCTTGCACAGGGGTCGGGCCCGCAGCGGGGTCCAGACGGCACCGGGCTCGGTCCCGCACCGGGATCCCCTTCTACCGGGCTCGGTCCCTGCACCGGGATCCCCTTCTACCGGGCTCGGTCCCGCACCGGGCTCGGTCCCTGTACCGGGAGCCGCTCGTACCGGGCTCGGTCCCGCACCGGGATCCCCTTCTACCGGGCTCGGTCCCTGCACCGGGATCCCCTTCTACCGGGCTCGGTCCCGCACCGGGATCCCCTTCTACCGGGCTCGGTCCCGCACCGGGCTCGGTCCCTGTACCGGGAGCCGCTCGTACCGGGCTCGGTCCCGCACCGGGACCGGCCCCCGCACCGGGCTCCGCACATCTCCGGGACCGGTCGCTGCACCGGGCTCGGTCCGGAACGGGCTCGGTCCTCGCACGGGGGTCGGTCCCGCACCGGGGACGGTGCCTGTACCGGGATCCGCTTGCACCGGGCTCGGTCCCGCACCGGGGTCCATCCCGCACCGGGGTTCGCTGGCACCGGGATCGGGCCCGCACCGTGATCGGGCCCCCTCCAGGATCGGGCCCGCCCCGGCTCCATCCCCCCCCCCCCCCCCCCGCAGCTGCAGGAGCCGGTTCCACCCGCGACCCCGCCGCGTGTGGATGTGGGGGACCCCCCCCCCCAGCCCCCCTCGCCCTGGGCCGGTCCCCCCCCCCCCGGGCTGACTCAGCCCCCCCCCGGCCCTGCCGCCCCCCCCCCCCAGCCGCAGCCCCCCCCGGCGATGTCTCACCGCCCCCCCGGGCCGCGCCACGCGCGTCAGCGCCGGGACCCCCCGTGGGGCTGCGGGCGGGAGGGCGGGGCCGCCCCGGGGCGGGGCGGGGCAGGGCGGGGTGTGGCGGGGTGTGGTGGGGCGGGGCCTCCACGCGTGGGGACTGCCCCGGGGTTGCCCCGGGCGTGGGGACATCCCTCGCGTGGGGACATCCCGGGGGGGGGGAGGAGGGTGGGTAATGACCGGGTGTCCTGCGGCAAGCACCCACGGAGACCACCCACAGTGAGCACCCACGGCAGACACCCGCATGGAGCACCCATGGTGAGCACCCACGGTGAGCACCCACGGAGAGCACCCACGGCGAACACACAGCCACAGCGAGCACTCACAATGAGCTCCCACGGAGAGCACCCACGGCAAACACCCACGGCGAACACCCACGGCGAACACACAGCCGCAGCGAGCACCCATGACGAGCACCCAGGGCGAACACCCACAGTGAGCACCCACAGAGAGCACCCACGGCGAGCTCCCTCAGCGAACGCCCACGGCCACAGCGAGCGCCCACGGCAAGCACACACAGTGAGCACCCACGGCCAGTACCCACAGCGACGAACACCCACAGCGAGCACCCATGACAAGCACCCACGACAAGCACCCACGGCGAGCACCCACAGCGAGCACCCACGGAGAGCACCCACGGCGAGCACCCACAGCGACGAACACCCACAGTGAGCACCCACGGAGAGCACCCACGGCAAGCACCCACAGCGACGAACACCCACGGCGAGCACCCACGGCGACGAACACCCACAGTGAGCACCCACGGCCAGTACCCACAGCGATGAACACCCACACTGTGCACCCACAGCGAGCACCCACAGTGAGCACCCACAGTGAGCAACCACAGTGAGCACCCACAGCCAGTATCCACAGCGACAAACACCCACAGCGAGCACCCATGACAAGCACCCACGGCGAGCACCCACAGCGAACACTCACGGCGAGCACCCACAGTGAACATCCACAGTGAGCACCCACAGCGAACATCCACAGTGAGCACCAGAACCCCACGAGCACCCACAGTGAGCACCCACAGCAAACATCCACGGTGAGCACCCACAGTGATGAACACCCACAGTGAGCACCCATGACAAGCACCCACAGTGAACACCCACGGAGAGCACCCACGGCGAGCACCCACAGCGACGAACACCTACAGTGAGCACCCACGGCGAACACCCACAGCGACGAACACCTACAGTGAGCACCCACGGCGAACACCCACGGCGAACACCCACGGCGAACACCCACAGCGACGAACACCCACAGCAAGCACCCATGACAAGCACCCACAGCAAACACCCACAGTGAGCACCCACAGCGACGAACACCCACAGCGAGCACCCACAGTGAGCACCCACGGTGAACATCCACGGCGAGCACCCACAGTGACGAACACCCACAGTGAGCACCCACAGTAAGCACCCACAGTGAACACCCACAGCGAGCACCCACGGCGAACATCCACGGTGAGCACCCACAGCGACGAACACCCACAGTGAGCACCCACAGTGAGCACCCACGGCAGCCCACAGCCACGAACACCCACACTGTGCACCCACAGCGAGCACCCACAGCACCCCCCCCCCCAGACCCCACAGGGCCACCCACGGGTGGGCTGCGGCCGCCCCCCCCCCCCACCCCCCCCCGGCTGGGTGCTGGGGGCCGAGGGCAGGGGCCCGGCCGTGGGGCCGCGGGGGTCCCTCGGGAGCGGCGGGGGGGGCCCGTTCCCCCCCCCGTCCCCCCGGCGTTGGGCAATGCCGGTCCAGCTGCGGGGGGGCGGGGGGGCGGGGGGGCAGGGGGGGGCCCCGATGGCGTCAGCGCCGGCAGCAGCGGAAACCCCGGGCAGCCGCAGGCAGCCGCCGCGGGCAGCGGCCCCCCCGGCCCCCCGCAGCCGCCTCCTGCCCCATAGCCCCTGCGTCACGGCGATGCCCCACGGCCACGGCTTCCTGCCCCATAGCCGGGGCCCCCGCCCTATAGCCAGGGCTCCTGCCCCATAGCCGGGGCCCCCACCCCATAGCCAGGGCTCCTGCCCTATAGCCACGGCCCTCCACCCATAGCCGCCCCCGCCCTATAGCCAGGGCTCCTGCCCCATAGCCGGGGCCCCCACCCTATAGCTGGGGCTCCTGCCCCATAGCCACGGCCCTCCACCCTATAGCCAGGGCTCCTGCCCTATAGCCAGGGCTCCTGCCCCATAGCCACGGCCCTGCCCTGCCCCGTAGCCACAGGGCTCCTGCCCAGCGTATTGCCCACAGCCCTCCCGCCCCATAGCCACGCCTCCTGCCCCATAGCCACGGCCCTCCGCCCCATAGCCACGGGCTCCTGCCCTATAGCCAGGGCTCCTGCCCCATAGCCACGGACCTCCGCCCTATAGCCGGGGCTCCTGCCGCTGCCCCATGCCACCAAGACCTACCCCATAGCCGGCGTGTCCTGCCCCACAGCCCCTGCCCCATAGCCCCGTGGCCACTACCTCCTGCCCTATAGCCACAGACATCTGCCCTATAGCCACAGACCCCGCCCTATAGCCGTGGCCCCTACTGCTGCCCCGTGGCCACCAAGACCTACCCCACGGCTAGCGTGTCCTGCCCCACAGCTCCTGCCCCATAGCCACCCCTCCGCCCTATAGCCAGGGCCCCCGCCCTATAGCCAGGGCTCCTGCCCCATAGACACGGTCTCCACCCTATAGCCATGGCCCCTGCCCTATAGCCACAGCATCCTGCCCTATAGCCATGGCCCCTGCCGCTGCCCCGTGGCCACCAAGACCTACCCCACGGCCAGCGCATCCTGCCCCACAGCTCCCTAGCCCCTGCCCCATAGCCACCACCTCCTGCCCTATGGCCACAGAAATCTGCCCTATAGCCACAGTCTCCTGCCCTATAGCCATGGCTCCTGCCCTATAGCCACAGAATCCTGCCCTATAGCCGTGGCCCCTGCTGCTGCCCCATGGCCACCAAGACCTACCCCATGGCTAGCGTGTCCTGCCCCACAGCCCCTGCCCCATAGCCCCATAGCCACCACCTCCTGCCCTATAGCCACAGAAATCTGCCCTATAGCCACAGAATCCCGCCCTATAGCCGTGGCCCCTACTGCTGCCCCGTGGCCACCAAGACCTACCCCATGGCTAGCGTGTCCTGCCCCACAGCCCCTGCCCCATAGCCACCACCTCCTGCCCTATAGCCACAGAAATCTGCCCTATAGCCACAGTCTCCTGCCCTATAGCCATGGCTCCTGCCCTATAGCCACAGAATCCCGCCCTGTAGCCGTGGCCCCTGCCGCTGCCCCGTGGCCACCGAGACCTACCCCACGGCCAGCGCGTCCTGCCCCACAGCCCCCGCCCCGTAGCCCCCGACTCCTGCCCCATAGCCACCGCCACCCACAGCCGTGCCGGCGTTGCCGCGGGGCGGGGGGCCGGGCGCCGGCGGCGTGGACGTGTGAGGGCACGGCGGCGGCGGCGGCGGCGGCGGCCTTGCCAAGGCAAACAGCCGGCGCGGTAAATATTTAGCTGCCAGGTGACGGTGGGGGGAAAAAACCGGCGCTCCTGCCCGGCCCTGCCCGTCCTGCCTGCCCTCGCCGGCACCGGGGGGACCCCGGCACCCCCCGCTGCCCGCCGCGGCCTGTCCCGGCACGTGGGGCGGCCGAGCTGCGCCCTTGGCCCCGTGCCGGTGCCGGCGGCTGTGCCGTGCCGTGCCGGTACCGCGTGCCTGCGTGTGCCGCCGGCCGCGGTCGGGTGCCCTTTGGGTGTTTTCCCAGACGGCGGTTTTTTGGGGGGGGGGTGGTGGTGGTAAGGGGGTGGTGCGTCGCCCCCCAACCGCCGCCGGCACCGCGTGCCACCGGCCCCCGAGGGGACGCCGGGAGGTTTTGGGGGGGGACGGGGCGGGGGGGGGGAGCGTCGTCCTCTCGCCGGGGTGGGTGGTCGGCCCCGCCGCCGCGGTCGCCCCATCCATCACCGGCGCTTGCGTCCGCGCCGAGGGGGCGGGAGGGGACGTGCGTCAGGCGCGGCCGGCGGTGACGCCGAGGGGGCCCGGCAGGATGCGGCCACGTGGTGCGGGGGCACCCACCGGCGGTGTGGCCGGGGCAGCGCCCCCCCCCCCCCCCCTCCGACACCGTCACTGTCACCGGGGAGCAGCCGGAGCCCCCGCGGAGCGGCCGCCGGCGGCAGGCCGGAGTTGGCCGGTGGTGTTTGGGTGTGCCGGCGGCACACGTGCTCCCGGCTCGCTGCCGGTGTGTCCGCGGTGGCACCGGCGCTGCCGTGTCACCGTCACGTCCCACCGTGTGCGCGCGGTGGCACCGGCACCCCCGTGTCACCGTCACGTCCCACCGTGTGCATGCGGTGGCACCGGCACCCCCGTGTCACCGTCACGTCCCACCGTGTGCGCGCGGTGGCACCGCGCCGTGTCACCGTCACCGTCCCACCGTGTGCGCGCGGTGGCACCGGCACCCCCGTGTCACCGTCACGTCCCACCGTGTGCGCGCGGTGGCACCGGCACCCCCGTGTCCCACCGCGGGCGCGTGCGGCGGCACTGTCACCGGCACGTCACCGGCACCGACGTGTCCTGAGGCCCCCGGCCCCCCCCCCAGCCCCCGGGTGATGGGGTCCCTGCTCTGCACCCCCCCCCCCAGCTCCCCCCATGTCCCCCAGACCCCCCCCACATCCCCCCACCTCCCTGCACCCCCCAAGTGCCCGGGGTCCCCCCCAGCTCCCCCCCCTTGCAGCCCCCCCCCCAGCTGCCCCCCCCGGCCCCCCCTAAACCCCCGGCTCCCGCAGCCCCCCCGATTTCCCCCGTCCCCCCCAGGGTCCCCCCCCCCCCCCCATAACCCGCCACCTGCACCCCCCCCACCCCCGCCCTGGGGGGGGGCAGTCGCTGGCGTCAGCGGTGGCTTCACACAAACCCACGGGTCACATCCCCCCCCCCCGGCCCCCCCCGTGTCCATCCGTCTGTCCGTCTGGGTGTCCGTGTGTCGTGTCCATCCCCCCCCCCGCACAGGCCGGGTGGGCCCCCCCCCCCGGGGGGGGGGCGGCTTTGACGCAAATGCCCCCGGTCGGGGCAGGCCCAGGCCGACCGCAGTGGGGGGGGGCTGGAGGCGAGCCCGGGCGGACGGACGGACGGACAGACGGACGGATGGACGGGAAAGCCTGGGTGCTGGAGGGACGGACGGGGGGGGGGCCAGGGATGGGAGACCCCGTGGGTGCCAGGCGTACGCACACACGAGCACGTGCGCGCGAGAACACGTACGTGCGCGTGTGCGCGAGAACACGCGTGCGCACGCGCGGCGTGTGAGAACACGCGCGTGCACCTGTGTGCGCGCACGTGTGTGAGAACATGCACGTGGGCGTGAGAACGTGTGCGAGACCGCAAGTGTGCGCGTGTGTGTGCGAGAACACATACATGCACGCGTGCGTAGGCGTGTGTCTGAGAGAACATGTAGGTGCACGCGTGCGTGTGCACGCAGACATACGTATGTGCACCACGCCGCGCACACGCACACGGGGGTGTACTCACGTGAGCGCATACGTGCACATACAGGCATGCATGCGCACAAATGTCTGTGCCTGCACAGGCGCCCATCTGTATGTACACGTGTGTAGACGTGTAAATGCCCGTGTATGTACATGCCTGCACGTGCACTTGCGTGTGCGTGGGTGCACACGTATGCCTCTCCGTGCGTGCACGTGTGCCTCTAGGCATGTAAGTGTGCCCACGTATATACATGTATGTAACCCGCTACACACGTACGCATATATAAATGCATGTGACTATAGGTACGGCGGTGTACGTGTATGAATGCACATGTGCTTGTGCTTGCACGTGCACAGACGTGTGGATGCGCACGTGTGTGCGTCCGTGCACGTGCGTGTCCGTGCGCAGGCCTCTTTACACACATGTACGGATGCGTGTCTGTCCACATGCGTGTGCACGCACACGTGCCTGCGCCCGCCTAGCTATGGCTGCGTGCATACACATGTGTGCACACGCGTGTGGAGGTTTGTATGTGCACCCGCTGGGCGGGATTTGGGGGCTCTGGGTGGGCTCTGGGAGGGGATTTGGGGGGGTTGGGGGCTCTGGGAGGGATTTGCGGGGATTTGGGCACTCCGAGGGGCTCGGGGGGGGGATTTGGGGGTTCTGGGGGAGGGTTGGGGTGAATTTGGGGGGTTTAGGGGCTCGGGGGGGGATTTAGGGGATCTGAGGTGGATCTGGGGGCTCCAGGGGGGGATTTGGGAGCTCTGGAGGGGGGATTTGGGGGGGGTGGGCGGATTTGGGGGCTCTGGGGAGTATTTGGGGGGGTTTGGGGGGTGATTTGGGGACTCGGGGAGGGATTTAGGGTGATTTGGGGGCTCTGAGGGTGGATTTGTGGGGGTTTAGGGGCTCTGGGAGGGATTTGGGGGGGTGTTGGGGGGATTTGAGGGGTTTGGGGGGGATTTGGGGGCTCCGGGGGGGATTTGGTGGGGTTTGGGGGGGATTTGGGGGCTCCGGGGGGAGATCTGGGGGCTTCTGGGGGGATTCGGAGAGGTTTTGGGGGGATTTGGGGGCTCTGTGGGGGGATTTGGTGGGGTTTGGTGGGGATTTGGGGGCTCCGAGGGGGGATTTGGGGGCTTCTGGGGGGATTTGGGGAGGTTTTGGGGGGATTTGGGGGTATTTGGGGGCTCCGGGGGGGATTTGGTGGGGTTTGGGGGGGATTTGGGGGCTCCGAGGGGGGATTTGAGGGGGATCTGGGAGCTCCTGGGGGGATTCGTGGAGGTTTTGGGGGGATTTGGGGGGATTTGGGGGCTCCGGGGGGGGATTTGAGGGGTTTGGTGGGGATTTGCGGGCTCCGAGGGGGGATTTGAGGGGGATTGGGGGGCTCCTGGGGGGATTCGTGGAGGTTTTGGGGGGATTTGGGGGGATTTGGGGGCTCCGGGGAGGCCCCGCGGTCCCTGGGGCGAGGGGCGGAGCCGGGGCGGGGCTCTGAGGAGCGGTGGCTCCCTGGGGGGCGTGGCCACCCACCTGCGCGTTCTGATTGGCTCCCACTCTTCCCGCCGAAACCGCCCTTTCCCCGCCCTCCCCCCTCCCCTTCCCCGCGAGCTCGTGGCTCCCAACGACCACGCGGGGGGAGCCGCGCGCGCCGGCGCGCACCGTGCTCTCATTGGCTCACGCACGCCGAGGCGGGAAAGGTTCAGCCAATGGGAGCGGAGGATAGGCGCGGAGTGGGCGGGTCGGGCTGTGAGGGAGGGAAGGGGCGATGGCGGCCGTGGCGGTGAGGGCTCCCGGCCCGGGGGGAGCTCCGGGCGGCCGTGAGGGGCTGGGGGACCGGGCACGGGGGTCCGGGATGAGGCCTGGCTCTGAGAGGGACCTTGTGAGGCAGCAGGTTGGGTTTCGGGGGCCCTCGTGTGGGGGCATCCCCCTCCTTGTCCCCTCCACAGCGGTGAGGCTGGCCTGGCTTGTGTCCCCCCTCCACCCCAGGCCACCCGTGGGGACAGAGCCGGTGCCAGCCGTGAGCAGGGCCGGGGGTGGGCACAGCTGAGCGTCTCCTTCCCCACAGGGATGCAGCGTGTCCCCTGCGACGGGAGGGGTACCTGGTGCTGTGGCCTAGCAGCCGCCTTTGGCCCCCACCCCCAGCACCAGCAGCGGCTGCCATGATGTGGGTGAGTCCCAAGGCCCTGGAGCTGCAGGGATCGGGGGCGCAGGGTGCCCTACGCGGACGTTCAGCCAAGATTTGGGGGACGGAGGCACCTTGCGGGGGTCCCGACCCCACCGTCACCGTGGCGTCAGGCCTCTGACAGCAAAGAACGGGGACACCCCGGTCTTCAAGTCCCTCTGGGTGGGGCTGGGGGCGGCCTCCCACCCTAGCGGGGCTGGGGACCCCCACCTCAACCCCGCTTTTCCACCCCCAAATGCCTGGGCCTCTGCCCTCAGCCGTGCCCCCGCTCCCTGCCTGTTCCACCGTGGCCCTGCTTCCCTCCACGCCCCCCCCCCAGCCCCCCCAGCCTGGTTTCCTGGCCTGGCTCGCCCTTTCCTGTCGCCCCTCTGTCACCGCCACGAAGGGAAATCGCTGCTCGGTGACCGCGCTGCAGGCAGAGAGACAAAGGGGAGACGCGGGACATGGGGCTGCGGCGCTGAGCTCTAGGGGGGTCACAACCGCTGCTGGGACCGAGCACCCGTGGGAGTCGGTAATGGCCGTGATTTGGGGGTGGGGGGGGGGTCCTGGCTCCGCTGCCTGGCATGGGGGCGAGCCCTGGCTGGGGGAATGCTTCCCCCCGTGGTGTCCTGCGGGGGTGATGGGGTTTGGGGGTGTAGCGGGCAGGGTCCCCGACATCCCGACGTCCCCGGTGTCCCCGCAGGAACGCCGTCGCCATGTTCCCGGAGGATCGCAAGGAGGGCAGCCCCCGTTTCGGGAAACTCCACTTCCCCGTCGGCCTCTGGATCAACTCCCCCAAGAAGCGCCTGGCCAAGATGAGCCGCCGGTGGCCCAGCGCCGGCTCCGTCAGGTGAGACCCCCACCCCTCTTTTGCCATCCCTGGCGCCCCACAACCGCAACCCGCGCCCCCATAACCCCCCTCCCCGCCTGCAGATCGACCTCCTCGGACACGGCCAGCCGCGGCAGCGAGACGGTGGAGCTGCGTCCCCCCAGCAAAACCAAACCCTCGCGGCACAAGCGTCTCTCCAACCTCTTCCACCGCAGCGGCGCCGGGACGGGCGCCGCCAGCGCCGGCGGGCGTTGGGCCAGTGAGAAGAAGCTGGCGGAGCTGGTGGACCCGGTACCCGAGGTCCTGGTGGGGGGGGAACAACCCCCCGGCCAGCGCCAGCTCCCCGGTATCCTCAAAATTTTTGGGGGGGACATCTCCCGGGGGGCCAACTACAAGAGCGTTTTGGCTACGCCGCGCTCCACCGCCCAGCAGCTGGTGCGGGAAGCTTTGGAACGTTACGGTTTGCCTCCGGAAGAGGGAACGTCGGGAGAATATGTGCTCTGCGACGTGGTGGGGCGCCCGGGGGGTCCCGGGGGGGCTTGGCAGGTGGAGCACCTGCGGCCGGTGGGCGACGCTGAGCGGCCCTTGGTGCTCCAGGACGTCTGGAAACCGAAAACCGGCTGCTCCCGGCGCTTCGAGATCCGCCGGCGGCAAGAGGTGGAGCGCGTCTGCGAGGGCGAGGACGCCGAGACCGCCGGTGAGTTCCCCCCCACCCCGTCCTCGGCGGTGTCACCGGTGCCGGCGGCGGGTGGGTGACACCGTTGTCCCTGTGTCCCCCCCCCCCCAGGCATCAACGCTCAGGCCCGGCGGCTGCAGAAGAGCCGCTCGCGGGCGGCATCGGGGGGCCCGGCCCCTCCCAAAGAACGCGCCGACAACCTCTCGCTGCGCCGCAGCATCAGCGACATGAACCTCAGCACCAAACGGCGACGGGAACGGAAGACGGTGTTGAGCGTGGCGGGGGGCGAAGCCGGGACCCCCACAACCGACGAGGGACCCCCCGAAACCCCCCCCGGGGAGGGGGTGGCCGGTGAGGAGGAGGTGGGGGAGGGCGCCGGCCTGGAGCAGCTCTCGCAGTGCCTCATCCAGCCCCCTCAGCAGCACCCCTACTTCCTCCTGCTGCAGGGCTACGGCAAGCAGGTGAGTGGGGGGCGCGTGGGGGGGGCCCCCAAAGTTTATCCCCCACTTTCCTCACCCCCAAAGTGCCCTCTCCCTTTCCTCACCCCCCCAAAGTGTTGTCCCCCCTTTCTTCCCTCCCCAAAGTGTCCCCCATCCCTTTCCTCACCCCACAAAGTGTCACCCCCCCCCCCTTTCCTCCCTGCCCCCCCTCACCCCCTCTCCCGCCCCGCAGGACTTTGTCATCTACGTGATGACCCGACCCCAACACGTCTTCGGCCGCCCCGAACGCCGGGGGGTCCCCGAAAAAACGGGGGGCTGCCTCGTCGACACCTTCCTCAACGCCCCAGACATCCTGCCACGCCACTGCCTGGTGCGGGCGGCCGAGGCGGGGGCCGATACCGCCGCCTCCCCCCCCACCGCCACCGTCCGGCCTTTTCGGGGGGCCCCCGTCACCCACAACGGAGCCCCCCTCTTGCGCCAAGCCCCCCTCAACCCCGGCGACCTGCTGGGGCTGGGCCAGCACTTCCTTTTCCTCTATAAGGACCCCCGGGGTGCGGCGGAGGGGTCTCCCACCCCGCGCCCCCCCTGGCTACCCCACGCCTGGCCCTCTCCCGGCTTGGTGGGGGCCCTGGGGTGCCCGGGGTGCGGGCGCTCCCCCCAGGAGCGGCAGGAGGCCCTGCGGAGCTGCCTGGAGAGCCCCCGGCCGGAGCTGCGGTACCGACCCCAGGAGGAGGAGGTTCTGCTGCGGGAGATCGTCCGGCTGCCGGAGGGATGCGGGACGGGAGCCGGAATGGGGGCGTTGGCCCCCGCTTTCCTTTTGGGATTGTGTTTGGAACACGCCGCCCGCGCCTTCCCGCCTGAGCGCTTCCCCGCGCTGCTCTCCCGCGTGGCTCTGCTCGTTAAGGAGACCGTTTGGGTAACGAGGGCGAGGACGTGGACGTTTGGCGGGGGGGTCGCGGAGGGACGTGGGAGGATGCTGACGAGGGTTTCTGCCGGCAGGAGAAGATCAAGGAGATCGGAGATCGGCAGCCAGAGAAGTGAGTGACCCCCCTGCCCCAAACCCCCAGGGTGGGGGGGGGACCCGTCTGGCCCCCCCCCCCCCAAAACTGGACCCCCAAAGCCGGCTCTGATAAGGGGGACCCCACGGCCAGCCCCGGGGAGGATTGCCCTGATGGGGGGGCACTGACCCCGCCGGCGTTGGGGGTCCAGTGGGGTGACACCCCCCCCTTTCCCCCCTCCCCGCAGCCAGCAGGATGCGGCCCCCGCGGCGCTGAGCATGGAGGCGGTGGTGGCCGACCTGCGGCCCCTGATGCTCTGGCTGGCCAACGCCATGGAGCTGCTCAACCTGGCCCAGGGCCGCGTGCTGGAGCTGGAGAAGGAGCTGGAGCTGGAGGGTGAGCCCTCAGCCCCCCCCGGGGGTGGGCAGGGGGGTGTCCCCCCCTCGCTTTGAGGGGTGACAGCCCCCCCTCACCTTGCGTCCCCCCCCTCCAGGCCCCTGCCAGGAGCTGACCGGCGACCTGGAGACCTGCGACGAGGCCATGGGCGTCCTGGACGAGGTGATCATGTCCACCTTCCAGCAGTCCGTCTACTACCTGACCAAGGTGAGCCCCCAGACCCCCCCCCAAAACCCCTCTGTCACCCCCCAACGCCCCCCCATCTCACTCCTGTGCCCCCCCCCCCGCAGACGCTGTACTCGGCCCTGCCCGCCCTCCTGGAGAGCAACCCCTTCTCGGGGACCGGGGAGCCCAGCGCGGGGCAGGACCTGGGCAGCGTCCCCGAGGGCGTCCGTCCCACCCTGGCCGTCTACCAGGCCGCCCTGGAGCTGACGCGCGACTGCCAGCTGCACCCCGACCTGGTCTCCCAGACCTTCGGCTACCTCTTCTTCTTCTCCAACGCCTCCCTCTTCAACACCCTCATGGAGAAAGGTGGGGGTCGGCGCCGTGGGACAGCGCTCGGGGACGTGCCTCTGGGTCCTTGGTGCTCTCGGGGGGGCTGTGGGACGACTCTGCGGGTCCTTGGTGTCCCTGGGGGGCTGTGGGACGTCTCTGTGGGTCCTTGGTGTCCTTGGGGGGCTGTGGGACGTCTCTGTGGGTCCTTGGTGCTCTTGGGGGGCTGTGGGATGTCTCTGCGGGTCCTTGGTGTCCTTGGGGGGCTGTGGGACGTCTCTGTGGGTCCTTGGTGATCACGGGGGGCTGTGGGACGTCTCTGTGGTTCTTGGTGTTCTTGGGGGTCTGTGGGACGTCTCTGTGGGTCCTTGGTGCTCTTGGGGGGCTGTGGGACGTCTCTGTGGGTCCTTGGTGTCCTTGAGGGGCTGTGGGACGTCTCTGTGGGTCCTTGGTGCTCTTGGGGGGCTGTGGGACGTCTCTGCGGGTCCTTGGTGCTCTTGGGGGGCTGTGGGACGTCTCTGTGGGTCCTTGGTGTCTCTTGGGGGGCTGTGGGACGTCTCTGTGGGTCCTTGGTGCTCTCGGGGGGCTGTGGGACGTCTCTGTGGGTCCTTGGTGGTTTTGGGGGGCTGTGGGAGATCTCTGCGGGTCCTTGGTGATCTCGGGGGGCTGTGGGACATCTCTGTGGGTCCTTGGTGTTCTTGGGGGGCTGTGGGACATCTCTGTGGGTCCTTGGTGGTTTTGGGGGGCTGTGGGACATCTCTGTGGGTCCTTGGTGTCCTTGGGGGGCTGTGGGACGTCTCTGTGGGTCCTTGGTGATTTTGGGGGGCTGTGGGACATCTCTGTGGGTCCTTGGTGCTCTTGGGGGGCTGTGGGACGTCTCTGTGGGTCCTTGGTGTCCTGAGGGGCTGTGGGACGTCTCTGTGGGTCCTTGGTGCTCTTAGGGGGCTGTGGGATGTCTCTGTGCTTCTTGGTGTTCCTGGGGGGCTGTGGGACGCTTCTGTGGGTCCCTGTTGCTCTTGGGGGGCTGTGGGACGTCTCTGTGGGTCCTTGGTGATCACGGGGGGCTGTGGGACATCTCTGTGTGTCCCTGGTGGTTTTGGGGGGCTGTGGGACGTCTCTGTGGGTCCTTGGTGATCATGGGGGGCTGTGGGACGTCTCTGTGGGTCCTTGGTGTCCTTGGGGGGCTGTGGGACGTCTCTGTGGGTCCCTGGTGCTCTTGGGGGGCTGTGGGACGTCTCTGTGGGTCCTTGGTGGTTTTGGGGGGCTGTGGGACATCTCTGTGGGTCCTTGGTGCTTTTGGGGGGCTGTGGGACGTCTCTGCGGGTCCTTGGTGGTTCTTGGGGGGCTGTGGGACGTCTCTGTGGATCCTTGGTGCTCTTGGGGGGCTGTGGGACGTCTCTGTGGGTTCTTGGTGTTCTTGGGGGGCTGTGGGCAGCTCTGTGGGTCCCTGGTGCTCTTGGGGGGCTGTGGGACATCTCTGTGTGTCCCTGGTGGTTCTTGGGGGGCTGTGGGCGTCTCTGTGGGTCCCTGGTGATTATGGGGGGCTGTGGGACGTCTCTGTGGATCCTTGGTGGTCCTTGGAGGGCTGTGGGACGTCTCTGCGGGTCCTTGGTGTCCTTGGGGGGCTGTGGGACGTCTCTGTGGGTCCCTGGTGGTCTTGGGGGGCTGTGGGACGTCTCTGTGGGTCCTTGGTGCTTCTTGGGGGGCTGTGGGACGTCTCTGTGGGTCCTTGGTGGTTTTGGGGGGCTGTGGGATGTCTCTGTGGGTCCTTGGTGATCTCGGGGGGCTGTGGGACGTCTCTGTGGATGCTGGGTGCTCTTGGGGGGCTGTGGGACGTCTCTGTGGGTCCTTGGTGCTTTTGGGGGGCTGTGGGACGTTTCTGTGGGTCCTTGGTGATCACGGGGGGCTGTAGGACGTCTCTGTGGATGCTGGGTGCTCTTGGGGGGCTGTGGGGCGTCTCTGTGGGTCTGACGCCCCCCCCGCCCTGTGTCCCTTGTCCCCCAGGCCAGGCCGTTGGGGCTGCCCTTCACCCTCAGTTTCCTCCCATTGTCCGTACTGGGAGCTGCAGGAAGCTGCCTGTTTCCGTGAGCAGGAAGGGCAGGCAGGGGGGGTGCAGGCAGCACCCCGACCCCCTCCCTTTGCTCTGTGTCCCCCCCCCTCCAGGCAGCGCCGGCCCCTTCTTCCAGTGGTGGCGGGCGGTGCGGATCCGCACCAACCTGGACCTGGTGCTGGACTGGCTGACGGGGCTGGGGCTGGGGGACATCGCCGGCGAGTTCTTCCGCAAGCTCTCGGCCACCGCCAACCTCCTCTGCACCCCCCGCAGCTGCCTCAGCAAGGTGGGGGGGCGGCGGGGACGGGGGGGGGGCGATGGGGAGGGGTGGGGGGTGCCGCGGGGATGCGGCAAGGGTGAGGGGCGCAGGGACGTGGCGGGGACAGCGTGGGGACGCGGGGACAGCGGGAAGGGGTGGCGTGGGGACAGTGTGGGGACGTGGGGACAGCGAGAAGGGGTGTTGGGACAGCGTGGGGACGAGGGGACAGGGAGAAGGGGCAGGGGACACCGTGGGGACAGCGAGAAGGGGTGTGGGGACAGGTGGGACGTGGGGACGCGAGAAGGCAGGGGACACCGTGGGGACAGCGAGAAGGGGTGTGGGGACAGCGTGGGGACGTGGGGACAGTGGGAAGGGGCAGGGGACACCGTGGGGACAGTGAGAAGGGGTGTGGGGACAGTGTGGGGACGTGGGGACAGTGAGAAGGGGCAGGGGACACCGTGGGGACAGTGAGAAGGGGTGTGGGGACAGTGTGGGGACGTGGGGACAGCGGGAAGGGGCAGGGGACACCGCGGGGACAGCGAGAAGGGGTGTGGGGACAGTGTGGGGACGCGGGGACAGGGAAGGGGCAGGGGACACCGTGGGGACAGTGAGAAGGGGTGTGGGGACAGTGTGGGGACGTGGGGACAGCGAGAAGGGGCAGGGGACACCGCGGGGACAGTGAGAAGGGGTGTGGGGACAGTGTGGGGACGTGGGGACAGTGGGAAGGGGCAGGGGACACCGTGGGGACAGCGAGAAGGGGCAGGGGACACCGTGGGGACATAGGGACAGCGAGAAGGGGTGCGGGGATGCCGTGGGGACAGTGAGAAGAGGTGTGGGGACACTGGGGACACAGGGACAGTGAGAAGGGGTGTCAGGACACTATGAGGACATGGGGACAGTGAGAAGGGGTGTGGGGACGCCGTGGGGACAGTGAGAAGAAGTGTGGGGACATCCTGGGGACATGGGGACAGCGAGAAGGGGTGTGGGGACAGCATGGGGACAGCGAGAAGGAGTGTGGGGACACTGGGGACAGCGAGAAGGGGTGCGGGGATGCCGTGGGGACAGTGAGAAGGGGTGTGGGGACACTGGGGACACAGGGAGAGTGAGAAGGGGTGTCAGGACACTGAGGACATGGGGACAGCGAGAAGGAGTGTGTGGACAGCGTGGGGACAGTGAGAAGGGGTACAGGGACACAGTGGGGACATGGTAAGGACAAAGGACCTAGTGGGGACACTGTGGGGACGTGGGGACGATGACAAGGGGTGTGGGGTGCCAGGAGGACACGGCGAGGACAAGGGGTGCAGGGACATGGTGGGGACACGGGGACGTGGGACACAGCAGGGACACGGGGACGGTGAGAAAGGGTGTGGGGACACGAGGGGTGTGGGGACGCAATGGGGACATGGGGACAGTGAGAGGGGCTGCGGGGGCACCGTGGGGACGTGGGGACGGTGGGAAGGGGTGCGGGGACACCGTGGGGACAGTGGGAAGTGCTGCGGGGACACGGGGCACAGGGCCACGGTGACAAGAAGGGCCGCGGGGTGTGCAGGGCCGCGGCAGGAGACGGGACGTGGTGGCGGGGGCTCGGGCTGCGGGGAGGCGGCCGGGGGGGGGGGGGGGGGCGGGCGGCAGGTGGCGCCGCGAGCGTCCCCTGACGCGTCCCCGCGTGTCCCCAGGCGACGTGGGCCCGGCTGCGGGCCGAGTACCCGGCGCTGTCCCCGGCGCAGCTGCACCACGTCCTCAGCCATTACCAGCTGGGGCTGGGCCGGCCCCCGCCGCCCGCCTGGAGCCCCCCCCCCGAGGAGCGCGAGCAGGTGGCCAGCGGTGAGTGACACCCGCGCCGGCGCCGGCTCCCCCTGGCCCGTCACCCCCGCCTCGTCCCGCGCCCCTCCGCTGGCCCCCGGCCCTTGTCCCCGTCCCGCGACGGTGTCGCCGTCACCGTCACCGGCCCGTGTCCCTTGTCCCTGTCCCGCGACGGTGTCGCTGTCACCGTCACCGAACCGCGCCCCGTGTCCCTGTCACCGGCCCGTGTCCCTTGTCCCTGTCCCGCGACGGTGTCGCTGTCACCGTCGCCCGCCTCCCGTCACCAGCCCGTGCCCCGTGTCCCTGTCACCGGCCCGTGTCCCTTGTCCCCGTCCCGCGACGGTGTCGCCGTCACCGTCACCGGCCCGCGCCCCGTGTCCCTGTCACCGGCCCGTGTCCCTTGTCCCCGTCCCGCGACGGTGTCCATGCCCTGTCACCGGCCCGTGTCCCTTGTCCCCGTCCCGCGACGGTGTCGCTGTCACCGTCACCGGCCCATGTCCCTTGTCCCTGTCCCGCGACGGTGTCGCTGTCACCGTCACCGGCCCGCGCCCTGTGTCCCTGTCCCCGTCCCGTGTCCCTTGTCCCCGTCCCGCAACGGTGTCGCTGTCACCGTCACCGGCCCATGTCCCTTGTCCCTGTCCCGCGACGGTGTCGCTGTCACCGTCACCGAACTGCGCCCCGTGTCCCTGTCCCCGTCCCGTGTCCCTTGTCCCCGTCCCGCGACGGTGTCGCTGTCACCGTCACCGTCCTGCGCCCCATGTCCCCGTCTCCATCCCCATCCCGTGTCCCCGTCACCGCCTCCCCCGCCCCCGTCCCATCCCCCTTGTCCCCGTCCCATGATGATGTCCCTGTCACTGTCCTGTGCCCCGTCCCCCTTGTCCCCGTCCTGCGCCCCGTGTCCCTGTCACCGTCGTGTCCCCTTGTCCCCGTCCTATGACGGTGTCCCTGTCCCCGTCCTGTGTCCCATGTCCCCATGTCCCTGCCCTGCACCCCTTCTCCCTGTCCCTTTTGTCCCCATCCTGTACCCTGTGTCCCCGTCCCTTGTCCCCATCCCCATGTCCCCATCCTGCACCCCCTGCCCCTGTCCTGTCCCCATCCTGCGACCTGCAGCCCCGTGTTCCCATCCCCTGTCCCTGTCCTGCACCCCGTGTCCCCGTCCCTTGTCCCCATCCCTCGTCCCTGTCCCTGTGTCCCCATCCCTGTCCTGCACCCCCCATCCCCGTGTCCCCATCCCACACCCCGTGTCCCTGTCTCCGTGTCCCTGTCGTGGTCCCCGTGTCCCTGTCTTGATGTCCCTGTCCCTTGTCCCCATCCCCGTGTCCCTGTCCCCATCCCTGTCCTGCACCCCCCGTCCCCATCCCTTATCCTCATCCCTGTATCCCTGTCCCACGCCCCGTGTCCCTGTGTCCCCCTCCCCTGTCCCCATCCCTGTCCCCCCGCCCCTGTCCTGCACCTCATGTCCCTGTCCCCCCCGTCCCCCTCCCATCTCTCCCCGTCCCCTGATCCGTGTGCGTCCCCCCCCTCCCCACCAGGTGACATCTTCGAGAGCTTCTCGGAGCACCCCCCGCTGCTGCTGCCCAGCCAGGGCTTCCGCCTGCGCCCGGGGGAGCCCCTGGCCGAGGAGGGGGGGCTGCTGCGGCCCCTCTGCCGCCTGCGACGCCTCCTCTGGGACCTCGAGCAGGAGCGGGAGCGGGAGCAGGAGCCGGAGCCGGAGCGGGAGCAGAGCTCCCTGCCCGCCAACCAGCGCCCCCGCGCCCGACAGGTGACCCCCTGACACGGGGGCGCGGACACACACACACACACGGACGGGGACACCCCCCCCCACCTCGGGGACCACCCCCACCCTGCCGGCACCCACCCCAGGGACCCCCGAGGGGCATCCGGAGGAGCGGCGGCGGTGGGGGGGGGGGGGGTGTTTGTGCCCTGCAGGGATTCACACGCGTGTCTGTGTCTGTCGGGGGTGGGGGGGTAAGGGGGGATGTTGTCCCCCCCCCCGAAATAAAGGCGACACGCCTGGCACACGCATTGCACCCACATGACTGAGTTCCGCCCCCCCGGGTTTAACAGCCCGCATCCCCCCTGGGGGGTCCTGGACCCCGTGTTGGGGGGGGGAGGTCCCAGCAGCTGCTCTGTGTCGTGTGTGTCCCCCCAAAAGAGTGACGTCACTGCCCGCTGACCCCCCCCACCCGTCGTGCAGCGGCTGCTGGGTGAGGGCAGGGCTAAGGGGGTGGGGCTACGAAGGGGGCGGGGTCGCCGCGGGGCCGGGCATGCCCCCCGTGGGCGGGGTGTGTGTCTGTGAGGGCGGGGCCTGAGGGGATCCCGGGGGTGGGTGGGAGGCGGAGCTTGGAGGGCACTGTGGGGGCGGGGCGCTGACTAGCACCGCCCCCAGGTCCGGCCACACCCCCCCGGCAGGAGATGGGGGCTGCGGCGCCTTTAATTGGGGGGGCGGTGCCCTTGGGGGCGTGGCCAGCGCCGCAGGGGAACCCATGGGCAGGGCTGTACAGCGCAAGCCACGCCCATCGCCCACTGGCCACGCCTGCAGAAACATCCTTTTAAAGGGAGATGCAAGCCCCGCCCCAAGGGGGCGTGCAAAGTGCAGGCCCGGCCCTACAGGGGCGTGGTTTCCTGTAGGCTCCGCCCCTAGGCTTACCACGTGGCGGCGGCCCCGAGAGCGGCAGCGGGGGTGGGACGACGCGGGCGGGGACTCGTGCATCCGCCCCCAGAGACCCCCAAATTGCTTTGACCCTCCCCAAATTGCCCCCCTGGGACCCCTCCCTCCCCAAATTATACCCTCCAGGATCCCCCAAATTCCACCCCCCAGGACCCTCCCCCAAAGTATACCCCCGGCCCCCCCCAAACTTCATCTGCCCCCCCTCCCCGGACCCCTAAACCCCACCCCTCCCGCCTCTGCGCTCCCCCAAATTGCATTTCCATCCCGCCCCCCCCCGGCTGTCTCCACGGTAACGGGACGGTCCCTGGCCCCTCCCCTGCGCAGTCTCACTGCTGGGAGGGGGGCGGAGCGACCCAACCCGGAAGCCCCGCCTCCCCAGCCTGTCCCCGCCCACTCCTCTTCCCTGCCCGCCGGTGGCAAAGCAGCGACCCCCGCGGCGGCCAATCAGAGCGCAGGACAGACGGGAGTCCGGGCAGGTAAGAGCCACCCCCCCACGGCACCCAGGGGTCCGGGGGGGTCTCCCCCCCCCCCAAGGGCACCGCGGGGTCCCGGGCCGCTCGCCCCGCCCGCCCTGTCCTGTCCCTTTAAGGCTCGGGCTCAAACCGAACGTCATCGCAAGCGCACCCTCCTCTGATTGGCTGAGCCGCTGACGGGGCGCGGCCTGTGCCGCGATACCTCTCGGCTTCTGATTGGCTCCCGGGAGGAACGTGGCGCCGCCTCAGCCGTTCTATGATTGGCCAGTGGGGCTGGTGGCTGACTGAGGGGGTGGAGCCCGTCCCCTGCACCGGTTGGCTGGAGCAACCTCGGGGGCGTGGCCTCTGCGTGAGGGCGGAGCGGCACCTTCTGATTGGCTTGCGAGGGTCGACACCTGTCAATTGCTCAGCCGCTTGGGAGAAGCCGATTGGCTGCCACGGGAGGGTGGTGGTGGGGGGATAATTGGGGCGGTGGCGATGCGCGGCTGCTGATTGGCTGCCGGGGGTGTGGCTCTCACGTGACCCGCCTGCACTCCCGCGCCGAGGCGCGCCGCGAGATTCCCGCGTGCGGCCTCGCGCCCGCGAAGGGGCCGGGGGGGGGGCGCCGCTCCTCCGCGCGTGCGGAGCCCCGCCCCCCGGTCACGTGTGTCGCCCCCCCCGCCTCCCGCGCAGGCGCAGTTCGCAGACGCGCCGCCATGGCCGGCCACCGCCTGGGCCGGCTCTGTCCCGGCAGCTCCATCCTCTTCCTCTGCGACATGCAGGAGCGCTTCCGCCATTCCGTCGCCTTCTTCCCCCAAATCGTCGCCGCCGCCGCCCGCGTCCTCCAGGTGCCCCGCCCACCCCGGCCCCGCCCCACGGAGCCCCGCCCCCAATCCCTGGGACCCACGGAGCCCCCCAAAACCCACCGGCTCCGTCCCACAGCCCCCCCAGTCCCTGGGACCCCGGTGTCCAGCACTCATGGAGCCCCCAGGACCCCCGGCCCCGCCCCACGGAGCCCCCCCAGCCCCTGGGATCTGACCCCTGCGTCTGGCACCCATTGACCCCCCCCAAAACCCGTGGGACCCCCATGTCCCGGCCCCACTCACCCTCTAGGACCCCGACATCTGGTCTCCATTGACACCCCAAAACCCGTGGGACCCCTGTGTCTGGGTCTCACTGACCCCCCCGGGACCGTGGGACCCCGGCATGTGAGTCCCACTGACCCCCCTACCCTGGGATACCCCCTGTCTGACACCCCCCCAGGACCCCAGTATCTGCTCCCACTGACCCCCCCAGTTCCTGGGACCCCAAAATCGAGGCCCCACAGATGCTCTGGGACCCCAGTGCCCGGACCCCGCTGACCCCCAGGGACCCAGGTGTCCGGGCTCCACTTGACACCCCCCCCCCCAAGTCCCTGGGACCCCCATATCTGGGCCCCCCTGCCCACCCCCTCAAACCCAGGACCCCAGCACCCGGGTGCCCCCCCCGACTCCCCACGCTGACGGGGCGCTGCCGGCAGGGCTGCCGGGAGCTGGGGGTGCCGGCGGTGGTGACGGAGCAGCACCCGCGGGTGCTGGGTCCCACGGTGCCCGAGTTGGGGGCCCACGACCTCCCCAAGCACCCCAAGACCTGTTTCAGCATGGTGGTCCCGGCCGTGGAGGCCGAGCTGCGGGCGCGCCCCCACCTCACCGCCGCCCTCCTCTGCGGCATCGAGACCCAGGCCTGCATCCTGGTGAGGGGACCCCGGCAGATGGGGGGGACACCCAGGCGTCTGGGGGGGACCCTGGCACCTTGGGGGGACCCAGCTGTCCAGGGGATGGGGAGGGGTCCCAGGCATCTGGGGGTGCACAGCTGTCTGGGGGTTTCTGGGGGGTCCCAGGCATCTGGGGGTTGGGGGGGTCCCAGGCATCCAGGAGGGACCAAGGGGTCCAGTGGGTTGGGGGGGGGGGGTGTCCCAGGCATCTGGGGGGTATGCAGGCATCCGGGGGTTTCTGGGGGGGTCCCAGGCACCTGGGGGATTGCGGGGGGTCCCAGGGATCCAGGAGGGACCAAAGGGTCCAGGGGGTTTGGGAAGGGGTCCCAGGCATCTGGGGGGGGACCCAGCCATCCAGGGGTTTCTGGGGGGACCCAGGCACTTGGGGGGGGGGGGGGTCCCAGGCATCTGGGAGCTCCCCCCAGGGAGGGTTGACCCTCAATTTTTAGGGTGGAGGGGGGGGGTTGGGCACCACAGGGGTACGATGCCCCAGGTCAGTGGCCTGGGTCCCACAGTGGGGGGGTGAAATGTGGGTGCTTCTTCCCCCCCCCCCCCGCAGCACACAGCGCTTGATCTGCTGGAGAGGGGCCTGGACGTGCACGTGGTGGTGGACGCCTGCTCCTCCCGCAGGTGGGGGGCTGGGGGGGGCAAGGGGGGGGGTCGAGGGGGCACCTGGGGGCGGATATGGGGGGGTTAAGGGGTGCTGGGGGGGGGGCAATGGGCTGGGGAGGCAATGGGAGAGGCAAGGGGGAATGGGGGGGCAGTGAGGGGGGAAGAGGGATGCTGGGGGGGTCTGAGGGGGCACCTGGGGGGGGGATATGGGGGGGCTGGGGGGGGTCCTGACCCCGGTGCCCCCCCCCCCCCAGCCAGGTGGACCGGCTGGTGGCGCTGGGGCGGCTGCGGCAGAGCGGGGCCTTCCTCACCACCACCGAGAGCCTCCTCCTCCTCCTGCTGCGGGACGCCGCCCACCCCCGCTTCCGCCAGGTACGCCGGACACGCCCCCGGCACGCCCCCCGCCCCGCAGGACACGCCCCCGGCACGCCCCCTACCCCAGCAGGACACGCCCCCCCCGAGCGCACGCCCCGCCCTGCCCGCGTCTGCTCAGCCCCCTGGGGGCGGTGGCCACGCCCACCAGGAGAGCGTCCCACCCCCCCGCCCACTCGGCGGGTTGGCCACGCCCACCCCGTGGAGCACATCAAGCCCCGCCCACGGAATCGAGCTGGCCCCGCCTGCTCCGTAGCTCCTCCTAAGCCCCGCCTACCTGGCGAGCTGGCCCCGCCCACCAGGGAGCCCTCGCCGCTGCATGTTAGCCCCGCCCCTTCCCCAGGTACCCCCGCCCCTTTCCTCATTAAGGGGATCATCAAGGGGCCGAGGGGGGTCGTTAGTGGGTTCCTTACTGGTTTGTTACTGGTTCGTTAGTGGGTTCATTACTGGTTCATTAGCAGGTTCCTTAGTGGTTTGTTACTGGTTCGTTAGTGGGTTTGTTACTGGTTTGTTAGTGGGTTCATTAGTGGGTTCATTACTGGTACATTAGCGGGTTCCTTACTGGTTTGTTACTGGTTCGTTAGCGGGTACATTACTGGTTCGTTAGTGGGTTCGTTACTGGTTCGTTAGCAGGTTCATTAGTGGGCTCCTCACTGGTTTGTTACTGGTTCGTTAGCGGGTACATTACTGGTTCGTTAGTGGGTTCGTTACTGGTTCGTTAGCGGGTTCATTAGTGGGCTCCTCACTGGTTTGTTACTGGTTCGTTAGCGGGTACATTACTGGTTCATTAGCAGGTTCATTAGTGGGCTCCTCACTGGTTTGTTACTGGTTCGTTAGCGGGTACATTACTGGTTTGTTAACAGGTTCATTAGTGGGCTCCTCACTGGTTTGTTACTGGTTCGTTAGCGGGTACATTACTGGTTCGTTAGCAGGCTGGGCAGTGGCTTGGTCAGGCGCCTGTTGGCGGGTGGGTTGGCGGGTTCGTTCCCTTCGTTAGCGGTTTGGCTGCGGATCACCGGCGGGTTGGTCGGGGGCTCGTTAGGGGCCGGTTGCCGCGCTGGCAGGGGTCGTTAGCGCTTTCGTTAGGGGCTGGTTAGGGCTGGTTAGTGGCTGCTTAGCGGGCTGGTTACGGGTTGGTTAGGGTTGGTTGGCGCGTTGGTTAGGGGCTGGTTAGTGGGTTGGTTGGGGTTCGTTAGGGCTCGTTAGCGCCGCTCTCGTTGCAGGTGCTGCAGCTGATCAAGGAGCCGGTGCCCGACAGCGGGCTGCTGCCCCTGCTGGGGGGGCTGGGCCCCCCGGGGGGCTCTGAGCGACCCCCCCCACCCACACCCCCTGATGAGGGGGGCAATAAACGCTGCCCCCCCCCCCCGAGAGCCCGGCTGAGTGTTTGGGGGGGCCGGGGGGGGGTTAGTGGGGGGGGGTGTCCCTGGGGGGTCTGGGGGAGGGGGGACCCGAGGGGGGTCCCTGGGGGGGTCCCTGGGGAGGGGGACTGAGGGGGGCAGTGGGGGGTTCCCGGGGGGGTCCCTGTGGATGGGGGGGCGAGGGGGGGTCCCAGAGATGACCCAAGAGCGGGGGGAAACACGGGGGGGGTCCCTGAGGGGGGTTTCCCCGAGCGGGGGGGTGCCCCCATTGACACCCCCCCGCGCTGATTGACAGCCGCCTCGCCCAATAGCACCGCCCCCCGCGGGCCCTTTTCTTAATGAAGCCCCGGGGGGGGGGGGCTGGGGTGGTGGGAAGAGGGGGGGGGCGCAAGCCACACACCCCCGCCCCCATTGGCTGCGCTCAGCCAATCCGTGGCCGCCCCCTCCATCTCCCCCCCCCAATTCCCCGCCCCCCCCTCGAATCCCCCCCGCCCCCCCCCCCCCCCCGCGGGAGCTGCCGCTGGATCCCGCCGGGGGCTGCGAACTGCGGGGGCTCCGCGCCGGCACCGGGAACCCCCCCGGGACCCCCCCGGCACCGGGAAACCCCCCCCCGGGAACCCCCGGACCCCCCCCCAGCCCCGAGAACCCCCCTGGACCCCCCCCCCCCCCCCCCGGGTTCGTCTCCGGTAAGTGGCGGCGGTGGGGGGGGGGGGGGGGGGCCGTGTGTGTGTGTCCCCGAATCCGGGGGGGCGGTTGCCATGGGGATTGGGGGGGGGTGGATGGGGAGCGTGTGACACCGACGGCGAGTGTGACACCGGCACCGGGAGCGTGACGGCGGGTGCGTGACGGTGAGCGTGTCGCACGCCCGTGTGTGACAGCGCGTGTGTGACACCGGCGGCGGCGCTGCACGCGCGTGTGTGCGTGCGATGGTGAGCGAGTGCGTGTGTGTGTGTGACACGGGCAGCGGGGGGGTGACACCGGCAGCACGTGTGCGACGGTGAGTGTGTGACAGCGAGCGTGACAGTGACGCCGACGGCGGGTGTGTGACACGGAGTGTGACACTGATACCGCACGTATGACAGTGAGTGTGACAGCGAGTGTGTGACACCGACAGCGAGTGTGTGACACGGACTGTGACACTGATACCGCATGCGTGACAGTGAGTGTGACAGCGAGTGTGTGACACCGACAGCGAGTGTGTGACACGGACTGTGACACTGATACCGCACGTGTGACAGTGAGTGTGACAGCGAGTGTGACAGCGAGTGTGTGACACCGACAGCGAGTGTGTGACACGGAGTGTGACACTGATACCGCACGTATGACAGTGAGTGTGACAGCGAGTGTGTGACACCGACAGCGAGTGTGTGACACGGACTGTGACACTGATACCGCACGTATGACAGTGAGTGTGACAGCGAGTGTGACAGCGAGTGTGTGACACCGACAGCGAGTGTGTGACACGGAGTGTGACACTGATACCGCACGTATGACAGTGAGTGTGACAGTGACTGTGTGACACCGACGGTGACATTGATCCTGCATGTGTGACAGCGAGTGCATGACAGTGAGTGTGACAGCGAGTGTGTGACACCGACAGCGAGTGTGTGACACGGACTGTGACACTGATACCGCATGCGTGACAGTGAGTGTGACAGCGAGTGTGTGACACCGATGGTGACATTGATCCTGCATGCGTGACAGTGAGTGTGACAGCGAGCGTGACACTGATACCGCATGCGTGACAGTGAGTGTGACAGCGAGTGTGACACTGATACCGCATGCGTGACAGCGAGCGTGAGAGCGAGCGTGTGACACCGACGGTGACACCGACCCCGCACGTGCGGCCCCGTCGGCGCGTGGCGGCGGCGCGATGGCGGGGGGGTGACACCGACGGTGACGCCGGGTGTGCGAGACGATGGGTGACACCGCGGAGCGTGACACCGCGTGTGACACCCGGCCCCGCCCGCCGCGTGCCTGCGTGTCGCACGCGTGTGCGTGCCCGTGGCGTGGGCGGGAGCGTGTCTGCGCACACGCGTGTGCCGGGGGGGTGCGGCGGGCCGGCACACACGCACACGCACGCACGCCGGGCTGCCGCGGCGCGTGCAGGCGTGTGCGTGCACGCGCGTGTTTGCGTGTGCGCCGGCGTGCGCCGGGGCTGCGGCCAGGCGTGTCGGGGCGTGTCAGCGTGTGCACACGCGTGTGCGTGTCAGTCCGTGGGGGGGGGGATGGGCCGCGGTTGCCATGGAGCCGTTGCCGTGGCGACGGGGGATGCTGCCGTGGCGACCGGGAGGACCAGGGAGCGGGGGAGGGGCCGGACGCCCGGGTCGTGTGTGTCGTCCCCCCCTCCGGGGGAGGGGGGGGTCTGCACCCCGAAACGGGAGCGAGGCATTGTGGGTAACGGGGGGGGGGGGGAGTCGCAAAGCATCCTGGGTAACGGGGTGACACCAACCCCCACCCCCAATCCCCACCCTCCCCCGAACAGGAGCAGCCTCGGGGCGAAGCCGACGACCCCCCTGTTCCTGCTGGGGACCCCCCCCATTGGGGACCCCCCATCTCCCACCCCCAGGACCCCCTCCCCCAATTGGGGACCCCCTAATTTCCCCCCCCCCCCCAAATCTCCCACCCCAGGACCCCCACCCCTATCTGGAGACCCCCTCCCCCAATCAAGGTCCCCCTTTCCCTCCCCCACCCCTAATTAACCTCCCCCTAATCAGGGACCCCCCCACCCCAGAACCCCCTCTCCCTAATTAGGGACTCCCTCCCCCAACCCAGGTCCCCCTTTCCCTCCCCCACCTCTAATTAACCTCCCCCTCCCCCCATCAGCCCCCCCACTCCCTCACCCCTCCCCCTAATCAGGGACCCCCCCCACCCCAGGACACCCCCCCACCCCCAATTACAGACCCCCCCTTTCCCTCCCCTTCCCAGAACCCCCTCCCCCAACTGGGGACCCCTTTTCCCTCCCCTAATTCCCCCCCTCCCTCCAAATCTCCCCCCCCCCCAGCACCCCCTCCCCCCCCAAATTAGGGGACACCCCCCCCCCCCCACCATGCACCCCGCGGTGCCGCCTCTCCTCTGCGCCGCCCTGGCCGCCCTCCCCCTCCCCTCCCCGGCCGCCCCGGACCGCGTCCCCCCCTCCCCACCTTCCTCCTCCTCCTCCTCCTCCCGGGGTCACCTCCGCCGGGGCGAAGCGGGGGGGTCCGGGGGGGTCCCCGAGTTGTGCCACGGTTATTACGACGTGATGGGCCAGTACGACGCCGCCTTCAACTGCTCGACGGGCGCCTTCCGCTTCTGCTGCGGCACGTGCCACTACCGCTTCTGCTGCGAGCACCGCGGGCGACGCCTGGAGCAACGCCGCTGCACCAACCTGCAGACCCCCGGCTGGGCCGCCACCGGACCCCCCCGGCCCCCCGCCGCCGCCGCCGCCGCCGCCGCCGCCGCCGCGACGGGGCCGCGGCGACGCGGGCGGCGGTGCCGCCGGCAGCACGGCTTACGTGGTCTGCGGCGTGGTCAGCCTGGCCTTGGCGGCCGCCGTGGCGGCCAGGGCGGCGCTGGGGAGGGCGGCGGGGAGGGCGGCGGGGGGGCAGGGGGACGGCTCCAGGTGGGGACGGGGGGGGGGGGATGGGGACACGGGGGGGATGGGGATGACGGGGACGGGGTTGGGGACGGGACGATGGGGACGGGGATGATGGGGATGATGGGGACGGGGATGATGGGGATGGGGATGGGACAATGGGGATGGGGATGACGGCGACGGGGTTGGGGACGGGACGATGGGGACGGGGATGATGGGGATGGGACGATGGGGATGGGGATGACGGCGACGGGGTTGGGGACGGGACGATGGGGACGGGGATGATGGGGATGGGACGATGGGGATGGGGATGACGGCGACGGGGTTGGGGACGGGACGATGGGGACGGGGATGATGGGGATGATGGGGACGGGGATGATGGGGATGGGGATGGGACATAGGGATGGGGACGACGGGAATGGGGTTGGGGACGGGACGATGGGGACGTGGGGATGGGGACGGGACAATGGGGACAGGGATGATGGGGATGGGGTTGGGGACGGGACGATGGGGACGGGACAATGGGGACAGAACAATGGGGATGGGGATGACGGCAATGGGGTTGGGGACGGGACAATGGGGACAGGGATGATGGGGATGATGGGGACGGGGATGATGGGGACGGGGATGATGGGGACGTGGGGATGGGGACGGAACAATGGGGATGGGGATGATGGGGATGGGAGATGGGGATGGGGATGATGGGGATGGGGATGGATGGGGACGGGGATGGGACAGATAGGGATGGGGATGACGGTGATGGGGTTGGGGACGGGACGATGGGGACGGGATGATGGGGATGGGGACGGAACAATGGGGATGGGGATGACGGGGATGGGGTTGGGGACGGGACGATGGGGACGGCTGGGACGGGGACACGGTGGGGATGGGGATGACGGGGATGGGGTTGGGGACGGGACAATGGGGACGGGGACGGGGTTGGGGATGGGACGATGGGGACGTGGGGATGGGGACGGAACAATTGGGATGGGGATGACGGGGATGGGGTTGGGGACGGGACGATGGGGACAGGGATGATGGGGATGGGACAATGGGGATGGGGACGATGGCGACGGGGTTGGGGACGGGATGATGGGGACGGGACGATGGGGACAGAACAATGGGGATGGGGATGACGGGGATGGGGTTGGGGACGGGACGATGGGGATGTGGGGATGGGGACGGAACAATGGGGATGGGGATGATGGTGACGGGGTTGGGGACGGGACGATGGGGATGGGGATGATGGGGATGGGGATGGGACAATGGGGATGGGGATGACGGGGTTGGGGACAGGACGATGGGGACGGGGACACGGTGGGGATGGGGATGGGACAATGGGGACAGGACGATGGGGACAGGATGATGGGGATGGAACAATGGGGATGGGGATGTTGGGGATGGGACAATGGGGACGGGACGATGGGGACGGGACATTGGGGATGGGGATGACAGGGATGGGGATGATGGCGACAGGGTTGGGGACGGGATGATGGGGACATGGGGATGGCACATTGGGGATGGGGATGACGGGGATGGGGCTGGGGACGGGGATGATGGGGACGGGACGATGGGGACGGGACGATGGGGATGGGGATGACGGCGACGGGGTTGGGGACATGGGGATGGGGACAGGGAGGTGGGGACGGGGTCAATGGGGATGGGGACGATGGGGACAGGGTTGGGAACATGGGAATGGGGACAGGGAGGTGGGGACGGGGACGATGGGAACGGAACAATGGGGATGGGACGATGGGGATGGGACGATGGGGATGGGGACGGGACAATGGGGATGGGGACAATGGGGGTGGGGACAAGGATGTGGCGATGAGGACAAGGACACGGGGACGATGGGGATGTGGGGATGGGTTTGGGGACATGGGGGCGTGGGGATGGGGAAAGGGATGGGGACATGGGAATGGAGATGGGACAGTGGGAATGGGGACATGGAGACGAGGGGGTGGGGACGTGGGGACAGGGGGACGTGGATGTGGGGACGGGAGGTGGGAGGGGGAAAGGGGGGGGGCTGTGGGGGCAATGGGGACGTGGATGGGGATTGTGGGGACGGGGCCGACGTGCCCCTGGGGGGGGCACGGGGGGTGTCGGGGGGTTGGGGCCAGATCCTGACCCCATGTGCCCCCCCCCCGTCTTCCCCCACGTCCCCCCCACCCGTGTCCCCAGGGCGCTGGTGGACATCCTGCGGCACCAGGCGGGGGGGGGCGGGCGGCCCGAGCGGCGCAGCAGTGGGGTGCTGCCCCCCCCGCCCCCCGACAACGGCCCCGCTCGGCCCCCCAAGACGCTCTACAGCACCGTCAAGGGCAGCTGGGGGGGGTCGTGGGGGGGGGGGGTGTCCCATGGGGGCAGCTGGGGGGGCCCAGGGGGTTTGGGGGGGGCCCGGGAGGGGGAGGATGCCATAGGGGGGTCCCATAGGGGAAGGGGGGGGGTCTGGGGAGGGTAATAGGGGAGTCCCAGGGGGTTTTGGGGGTGTTCCATGGGGGGAGCTGGGGGGGGCCCAGAGAGTTTGGGGGGGTCCCATGGGGGGAGCTGGGGGGGCCCAGAGAGTTTGGGGGGGTCCCATGGGGGGAGCTGGGGGGAGCTGGGGGGGCCCAGAGAGTTTGGGGGGGTCCCATGGGGGGAGCTGGGGGGGCCCGGGGGAGCTGGGGGGTCCCAGGGGGTTTGGGGGGTCCCGGGAGGTGGGAAGCCATGGGGGGGGTCCCATAGGGGAAGGGGGGGGTCCGGGGAGGGTAATAGGGGGGTCCCATGGAGGGGAGCTGGGGGGGCCCCAAGGGGCTGGGCCGGGGGGGATGCGCTAACGAGGGGCGCTAACGAGGGCCCCCCCCCCAATGAACAGACAGCGGCCAACACAGCTACGTCCACCTCAACGTGGGGAGCCCCGAGCACCGGGCGGCCACCCTGGGTGCGTGGGGGGGCCCGGGGGGGGGCTGGGGGGGCCTATGGGGGGGTATGGGGGCCTGGGGGGCGGCCATGGGGGGGTATGGAGGGATGGGGAGGGGTTATAGGGGGGTTATGGGGGTCTGGGGGGGCTATGGGGGGTCTGGGGGGGCTATGAGGGGGTTATGAGGGGCTGGGGGGGGCTTTGGGGGGGTTATGGGGGTCTGGGGGGGCTATGGGGGGTTATGAGGGGCTGGGGGGGCTTTGGGGGGGTTATGGGGGGCTGGGGGGCTGTAGGGGGCTTATGGGGTCTGGGGGGGTTATGGGGGGTTATGAGGGGCTGGGGGGGCTTTGGGGGGCTTATGGGGTCTGGGGGGGCTTATGGGGGGGTTATGGGGGTCTGGGGGGGGCTATGGGGGGTTATGAGGGGCTGGGGGGGCTTTGGGGGGCTTATGGGGTCTGGGGGGGCTTATGGGGGCTTATGGGCATCTGGGGGGGGCTATGGGGCTATGGGGGGGTTATGGGGGGGGTCTGCCCCTTGGGGGGGTGGTTGTGGGGGGGGTGTCATCGTGTGCATGGGGGGGCTGGGGGGCTGGGGGGGGCCCACCCTGTGCTTTGGGGGGTGCCGGGGTCCTCCCCATCGCAGGGGGGACACGTCCCCAGTGGCGCCCCCCCCGACACAGGGGTGACACCCCCCCCCCCGTGTCCCCCCCCCCAGACTGGCGGGTGCCGCGGGCGGGCGCCCTGAGCTGCTCCCGCTCCTTCCACAACCTCTCGCACCCGCCCCCCCCCTACGAGAGCCCCCTGCGCCCCGACATCGCCCGCTGCGCCTCGCTCAAGCGCCTGGGTGAGCCCCCCCGCGCACGGCCGCGTGCGCGCGCGGGTCCTCGTGTGCTCACGGGTCCTCGTGCACGTGTGGGTCCTCGTGCGCGCGTGGGTCCTCGTGCGCTCGCGGGTCCTCGTGCACGTGTGGGTCCTCGTGCGCGCGCGGGTCCTCGTGCGCTCGCAGGTCCTCGTGCACGTGTGGGTCCTCGTGCGCGTGCGGGTCCTTGTGCGCTCGCGGGTCCTCGTGCGCGTGCGGGTCCTCGTGCACATGCAGGTCCTCACGCACGCCTATGTCCTCGTGCACACATGTCCTCGTGCGCTCACCTGTCCCTGTGCACTCATACATCCTTGCGCACACACGTGTCCTCGTGCACTCGCGGGTCCTTGTGTGCTCCTGTGTCCGTGTGCACTCGCACCTCCCTCCGCACACACACGTGTCCTCGTGCCCACCCACGTCCTTGTGCGCAGGCGTGTCCTTGTGCCCTCACACCCCCTCGTGCACGCCCATGTCCCCGTGCGCTCACACTTCCCCGTGCATTTGCACATCCTCGTGCACGTATGTGTCCTTGTACATGTATGTGCCACTTGTGCACTTGTGTGTCCCTGTGCACTTATGTGTCCTCATGCACTCACGTGTCCCCATGCACTCGTGTGTCCCCGTGCACTCACGTGTCCCTGTGCTCTTATGTGTCCTTGTGCATGTATGTGTCCTCGTGCACTTGCACGTCCCTGTGCACTTACGTGTCCTCGTGCACTCACGCGTCCCCGTGCACTCATGTGTCCTTGTGCACTCGTGCATCCCTGCGCACGTACGTGTCCCTGTGCTCTTACGTGTCCTCGTGCACTCACGTGTTCCCATGCACTCGTGTGTCCTTGTGCATGTATGTGTCCTTGTGCACTCGCACATCCCCGTGCATGCCCGTGTCCCCGTGCACTTGCGTGTCCCCGTGCATGCCTGTGTCCCCGTGCACGCCCGTTTCCTCGTGCACTCGTGCATCCCTGCACACGTATGTGTCCCCGTGCACTCGCACGTCCCCGTGCACTCGCGTGTCCCCGTGCACGCCCGTGTCCTTGTGCACTCCACCCCCTAGTGTCCCCGTGCACTTACGTGTCCCCGTGCACGTCCGTGTCCCCGTGCACTCGCGTGTCCCTGTGCACACCTGTGTCCCCATGCACTCACGTGTCCCTGTGCACTTACGTGTCCTTGTGCACTCACGTGTCCCCGTGCACTCGTGTGTCCCCGTGCACTCACGTGTCCCTGTGCTCTTATGTGTCCTTGTGCATTACGTGTCCTCGTGCACTTGCATGTCCCTGTGCACACGTGTCCCCATGCACTCACGTGTCCCTGTGCACTTATGTGTCCTCGTGCACTCGCATGTCCCTGCGCAGTGCCCGTGTCCCCGTGCACTCACGTGTCCCTGTGCTCTTATGTGTCCTTGTACATGTATGTGTCCTCGTGCACTCGCACCGCATGCACTCGCACGTCTCCGTGCATGCCCGTGTCCCCGTGCACGCCTGTGTCCTCGTGCACTCGTGCATCCCTGCACACGTATGTGTCCCCGTGCACGCCCGTGTCCCCGTGCACTCGTGCATCCCTGCACACGTATGTGTCCCCGTGCACTCGCGTGTCCCCGTGCACTCGCACGTCCCCGCGCACACCCGTGTCCCGCGGCGTCGCGTCCCCCCCCCCGCCCCGCTCTGACCGCTGTCCCCCCCCCCCCCGCAGCCGACCGGGAGCTGGAGGAGCTGGGGGGGCCGTGGGGTCCCCCCTGGGAGCCCCCCCGGGGGACGCCGCCCCCCCCGCCGCCGGGCCGGGGGGGTCCCGCCCGCCGGGTGCTGTCGCAGGAGCTGCTGCCGGCGGGGGGGGGCGGGGGGGGCACGGTGCCCCGAGCGCGGGGGGGGCCCCGCGACCGCCCGCCCTCCCCCCGGCCCCCCCCCGCCGCCGCCGCCCACGGCAGCCCGGGGGGGGCGCCCACCCCCCGGCCCGACCGCCGCGGCCCCCCCGGGCCCCCCCCCCGCCGCCAGCTCCTGGGGGGGCAGCGGCAGAGCGCGGCCGAGCTCCAGCTCCTGCCCGGGCCCCCCCCCGGCCACCGCCTGCGCACCGGCAGCCGCACCGAGGTCACCGTCTAGGGGGGGGGGCGCGGGGGGGGGACGCCCCCCCCCCCCCGGGCGGCCCCGGAGCGACGTCAACGACCGGGGGGACCCGGGGACGGGGCTGGGGGGGGCGGGGAGGTCCGCAGGAGCCCCCGGCTCCCCCCCCCCCGCCGCCCGCGGGCGCCGCCGCCTCGGGCCGGGGCTGGGTGACGTCACGGCCCAGGGCCCCGGCCGCCGCCGCTGACGTCACGGCGCCGGGCGCCGTCGCGACCCGCGGCTCGGCGGAGGCGGCGCGGCCCCGAACGCGGCAGCCGGTGACGTCACAGTCGCACGTGTGGCAGCCGGTGATGTCACGGCCCCGAACGCGGCAGCCGGTGATGTCACGGCCTCCGCCCCGGCAGCCGGTGACGTCACAGTCCTGCACGTGGCGGCCGATGATGTCACTGCCCCAAACGCGGCAGCCGGTGATGTCACAGCCCCAAACGCGGCAGCCGGTGATGTCACAGCCTCCACCTCGGCAGCCGGTGACGTCACAGTCGCACGCGTGGCAGCTGGTGATGTCACGGCCCCGAACGCGGCAGCCGGTGATGTCACGGCCTCCACCTCGGCAGCCGGTGACGTCACAGTCGCACGCGTGGCAGCCGGTGATGTCACAGCCCCGAACGCGGCAGCCGGTGACGTCACAGTCGCACGCGTGGCAGCCGGTGATGTCATGGCCCCGAACGCGGCAGCCGGTGACGTCACAGTCGCACGCGTGGCAGCCGGTGATGTCATGGCCCCGAACGCGGCAGCCGGTGACGTCACAGTCCTGCACGTGGCGGCCAATGATGTCATGGCCCCAAACGCGGCAGCCGGTGATGTCACGGCCTCCACCTCGGCAGCCGGTGACGTCGCAGTCGCACGCGTGGCAGCCGGTGATGTCACGGCCCCGAACGCGGCAGCCGGTGATGTCACGGCCTCCACCCCGGCAGCCGGTGACGTCACAGTCCTGCACGTGGCAGCCGGTGATGTCACGGCCCCAAACGCGGCAGCCGGTGACGTCACAGTCCTGCACGTGGCAGCTGATGATGTCATGGCCCCGAACGCGGCAGCCGGTGATGTCACGGCCTCCACCTCGGCAGCCGGTGACGTCACAGTCGCACGCGTGGCAGCCGGTGATGTCACGGCCCCGAACGCAGCAGCCGATGACATCACAGTCCCACACGTGGCAGCCAGTGATGTCACAGCCCAAAACACAGCAGCCGATGATGTCACAGCCTCCATCTCAGCAGCCGATGACATCACAGCCCCACACGTGGCAGCCGATGACGTCACAGCCCCCTACATGTCAGCCAGTGATGTCACAGCCTCCACCTCAGTAGCCGATGATGTCACAGCCCCGAACACGGCAGCTGATGATGTCACAGCCCCCCTACACAGCAGCCAGCAATGTCGCACAGCAGCTGATGATGTCATGAGCTCCACCTCGGCAGCCGATGATGTCACAGCCCTGAACACAGCAGCCCATGATGTCATGGCCTCCACCTCAGCAGCCAATGATGTCACGCCCCGAACATGGCAGCTGATGATGTCACAGCCCCCACACACAGCAGCCAGCGATGTCACGCAGCAGCTGATGATGTCATGGCCTCCGCCTCAGCAGCCAATGATGTCACAGCCCCGAACCTGGCAGCCGATGATGTCACAGCCCTGTACACAGCAGCCGATGATGTCACGGCCTCCGTCTCGGCAGCCGATGATGTCACAGCCCCAAACACGGCAGCCGACGATGTCACAGCCCCCCTACACGGCAGCCGGTGATGTCACGGCCTCCGCCTCGGCAGCCGATCGTGTCACTCGATGTCATTGCACCGGACGCAGCGGCCGGTGACGCCGCCTTGGCCGCTTTCTGATGATGTCACAGCTCTCCAATGACGTCAGCACTGTGGACTCCTGCCCTCCCCCTGCGATGACATCACCACCAGAGGCGACCCTTCCGCCGGCCGCCAGGGATGTTGGTGATGTCACCGCTGCGCGGGGCGGGGGGTATCACCCTGGCGATGATGTCACAACGTGCCGCCATCACCGCGATGCCACTGCCAAGACTCTGCCCTCCGCCCCGGTGATGTCACGGGGCGGGGGCCTTTTTTTGATGATGTCACCTCTCTCCCCCCCCCCCCGGGGAGAGAGAGCGCCTGTTTTTAACTCCCCTTCCCTGATGACATCACGCCCCCGGTGATGACATCACCCCCCCGTCGAGTGCTCTGGTGATGTAACCCCCCCCCAAGGACGCGCGGTGATGTCACAGCCCCGTCGCTGCTCGTGCCCCCCCCGGGCCAAGGGCTGCCCCTCCCCCCCTTGCACACGCGTGTGCCCCCCCCGCCCCCCCAATAGCGAAGCCATAGAATGGGGGGGGGGGGCTCCCCGGGCTCGTGACCCCCCGTGACCCCCCCGTGACCCCCCCGTGACCTCCCCGCCCACGTGCCTTAGCGCCCCACCCCCCCCACCCCCCCCCGGGCCGGGGACCCCCAGGAGGGGGGAGGGGGGGGGGCTCCACGCGCGGGGTGGGGGTGGGGCAGCCCCGTTTTAAGCAAAAAAACCCCCAAAATCGCGGGGGAGGGGGGGGGCGATGGGGGGGAGAATAAAGTGACGTTTCCTGCCCCCCCGCGCCTCAGTTTGGGGGGGTGGGGGGGGTCCTGTGGGGTCGGGGGGGGGCATTTTGGGGGGGGGGCGTCCCGGGGGGGGTCCCCTGGGATTGGGGGTGAGCGGGGGGGGCCTATGGGGGCGGGGGGGGGTCCCCGGGGGCGGGGGGTGGGTTGGGGGGGGGTCTTGTGGGGTCGGGGGGGCCCTGTGGGGGTGGGGGTGGTTTTGGGGGGGTCCCTATGGGAGGGGGGGGGCACTTCGGCGGGTTTGGGGGGGGGTTCACGGACCGGGGGTGGTTTGGGGGGGCGTTGGGGGGTCCCGTGGGTTTTGGGGGCGGAGGGGGGGGGGTCCTGGGGGGCGGGGGGGGCGGTTCGGGGCGGGGGGGGGCGGTTCGGGGGGGTCCCCTTGGGGCCCCTGCCCGGAGTCTTCCTCTCTGATTGGCCGCTCGGGCTGCCCGTCATGGACAACCCCGCCTCCCGGCTCTCGCGGGAAGTCCCGAGCCCTCCCCCGCCGCCCATTGGCTGCCACGCCCGCCAATCCTTCCTTTTAAACGGCCCGGCCCCGCCCCCCCCGTTTCCGCCAACCGTTAACGGCGCAAAACAACGCGCCCGCCGCCCCGCCCCTCCCCTTCCGCCCGCCTCGCGGCCTCCGCCGGCCGAACCCGCCAATCCCCTCTCGCCTCCCTCCCCTTCCCCCCCGCCCCATTGGCCCGCCACCCGTCCCCGTGACGCCTCGCCTCCCCTCGCCCATTGGCCCGGGCCGGCGCGGGTGGGCGTGGCCGGCGGCGCCCGCCCGAGGTTATAAAAGGGGGCGGCGGCGCCCGCGCGGGGCCCAGCGCGGCGGGTGGGCGGCGGCGGCGGCGGCAGCGGCTCCGCGGCAGCGGCGGGACCGGGGGAGCGGGAGGGGGGGGCCCGGCCTCCCCCCCACCCTCGGGACCGACCCCCCCGCGCCTGGCCGGCCTCCTCGGTGTCGTCCCCCCCGGAAAAAAAACAAAAAAAACCAAAAAAAACCAAAAAAAAACAAACCCCCAAAAACCAACAACTCGGAGAAGGGGGGGGGAACTCGGGGCCTGGCCCGCCGCCATGGTGAGTGACGGGGGCGGGGGGGGGGGACGGGACATGGGACCCCGCACCCCACCGGGGGGGGGGGGCCGCTGCCCGGCCTCTCCCGCCGCCCCGGGCCTAGTCCGGGGGGGGTTCCCCCCCCTCCCAAACCCCCCCCCGGGCCTGGTCTGCGCCCCCGGGGGGGGGGAATTGGGAGACTTGGGGGGCGAGAGGGGGTTTGGGGGGGGTTAAGGGGCCTTTAGGGGGGACTGGGGGCCGGGGGGGGCTTAGAGGTGGATTTGGGGGGGGTCGGGGGGGCTTTGCGGGGTGTTGGGGGGGGCTTAGGAGCGGGTTGGGGGGGGTTAGGGGTGGTTTGGGGGGGCGAGGGGCGACTGGGGGGGGTTGGGGGGGTGTCGAGAGGGGGGTGGGGGGGCGAGGGGCGGGTGTTGGGGGGGCTTAGAGGTGGTTGGGGGGGAGTCGGGGGGGCTTTAAGGGTGGTTTTGGGGGGGGGGGGGAGTGGGGGTCTTGGGGGGGTTTAAGTCGGTTTTGGGCCCCCCCTCCCGGGCCCTCGGATCACCCCGTCCCTTCCCCCCCCCCGCAGGAGCCCCGCGGCGGCGCCTGGCAGGTGAGTGCCCGGGGGGGGGGGTCAGGGCCCCCCCCTAATTTAGGGGTGCTTGGAGGGGGGGGGTGTGAAGATGGGGGGGGGTCACAGGCTGGGAAAGTTTGAGTGGGTCTGGGGGGAGGTGGAGGGGGGGCTGCGCTCCCGGGGCGGGGGGCAGTTGTGGGTTCCCCCCCCCCAAATAAAAGCTGTGTCCCCCCCCGCCCCAGGTCACCCCCCGCCACAGTGGGGGGGTCTTGGTGGTGAAATATGGGGTGAGACCCCCCCCCAAATCCGTCATCACCCCGGCCGGGGGGGGGTCACTCGCAGCCTGGGGGGGCTCTGGGAGTGTCTTGGGGGAGGGGGGGGTGATTTGGTCTCTGCCGCCTGAATTTGGGGTGCTGGGGGGGGGGGCACAGCACCGTGACACCCCCAACAGCCCAAACTTCGCGGGGGGGGCGTTTGATTGGGGGGGTGGGTTAATTTGGGGGGGGGGGGTGGCTTGGTGGGGGGGGATTGTTTGCTCTGGGAGGGGTAACCCTGGTCGGGGGGGGGGGGCTTCCCTCTGCACCCCAAAAATGAGCGAGCAGGGGGAGCATGAGTCTCCCCACCCCCCCCCGGCGTTTGTGGGGGTCCCGGTCTCGTTACTGGGGGGCAGTTGGTTTGGGGGGGGGGGTCCCTGACACCCCATTTTCTTGCCCCCCCCCCCCTGCCAAGAACTCGAACGTGGAGAACCTGCCCCCCCACATCCTCCGCCTGGTCTACAAGGAGGTGTCGCTGCTCAGCTCCGACCCCCCCGACGGCATCAAGCTCTTCCCTAACGAGGAGGACATCACCGACGTCCAGGTCACCATCGAGGGGCCCGGTATGACCCCCCCCCATCACGCCCCCCCCCCAAAATCACAGCCCCCCCCTTAACCTGGGGGGGGGGGCCCAAAATCCCCCTTCTCCTGCCATCCAGCATCAAAGCAGGATCCCCCCGGCGTCTACCCACCCCCCTTACCCCCCTTTCTCTTTTTTTTTTTTTTTTTTAATTTTTGTGGTGTGTGTGTCCCCCCCCCCCGCAGAAGGCACCCCTTACGCGGGGGGGCTCTTCCGGATGAAGCTGGTGCTGGGGAAGGAATTCCCGGCCGCCCCCCCCAAAGGATTTTTTCTCACTAAAATATTTCACCCCAACGTGGGTCCCAGCGGGGAAATCTGCGTCAACGTCCTCAAACGGGACTGGAGAGCCGAGCTGGGGATCCGGCACGTGCTGCTGGTGCGGCGGGGGGGGGCGCGGGGGGGGGCACGGGGGGGTTTAGGGGGGCTGGGGGGGGGATTAGGGGGGCTGGGGGGGGGGATTAGGGGGGCTGGGGGAGCCCCTGAGTCAGGGGGTGCGATGCTCCGGCTGCCTCTGCCTGGGGCAGGGGGGTAAATGGCCGGGGGGGGGGGGAAGGGGGTTAATTGGGGGGGGGGGAATGGGGGGGGGGAATTGGGGGTGTCCCAGGGATTTGGGGGGAGTCGCTAAACTGAGGGGGGGGGTGATTGGAGGGTGTTTTGTGGGGAGAGGAATTGGGGTGTAAATTGAGGGTGTCGCAGGGGTTGGGGGGGGGGGCATGAGGAAGATATTGGGGAGTTTAAATCGGGGGGGGGGCGCTAATTTGGGGGTGCCCCACGGGTGGGGGGGGGTCCTAGTGACTTGGTGGGGGGGCAAAGGAGGAAGAAGAGGGAGGAGAAACGGGGTCCTGCCCCAGTTTGGGGGTTTATATGGAATATAAGGGGTTATAAGGAATGGGGGGGGGGGGGCCAGGCGTCCGGCCCCCCCCGACCCCCCCCCGTTCTGCCCCCCCCCAGACCATCAAATGCCTCCTGATCCACCCCAACCCCGAGTCGGCGCTGAACGAAGAGGCCGGGCGGCTGCTGCTGGAGAACTACGAGGAGTACGCGGCCCGAGCCCGTCTGCTGACCGAGATCCACGCTCGGGGGCCCCCCCGCGCCCCCCCGGACCCCCCCGGCGCCTCCACCTCCGCCCCCCCGGCCCCCCCGGCCCCCCCCGAAGGACCCATGGCCAAAAAACACGCCGGCGACCGAGATAAGAAGCTGACGGCCAAGAAGAAAACCGATAAGAAACGAGCCCTGAGGCGGCTTTAGTGGGGGGGGGGGGGGGGGCTGGGGGGGGCCCCAAAATACCCCCGGGGGGGTTGGGGGCAGCCCCCGAAATACCCCTGGGGGGCCCCGATCCCCTGTGCCCCCCCCCAGGACCCTTTTTTTGGGGGTGGCGGAGGGGGGGGGGGTGCGGAATAAACTGTCCCTTTTCTGGTCCCACCTACTAATGTTTTGTTCGGGGGGGCTCGGGGGGCTCGGGGGGGGTTGGGCTGCGGGGGGGGCACCTCCCCCTCCCCCCCCCCGTGGCTTTAAGTTATTTAAATTATAAACAAACACCCCAAAAAGGACAAAAATCACCCCGACCCCCCCCCCCGGCACCGCGGGTTATTAAAGGCTTTTGTTTTTCTAGCGCTGGCGTCTGTCGTCCCTGGGGGGGGGGACACGGGGACGGGACCCTTCGCACGAGGGGGCTCGCCTTGCACGAGTGCCCTTGCACAAGCGCTCTGGTGCGCACGGGTGCTTGGCCTTTGCACGAGGGCTCTCGCCCGGTGCTTGGTCTCGCACGAGCAGCCCGGCCTCGCACGAGGGCCCTCGCCTCGTGCCAGCCCCGTCTTGCGCACGAGCTCTTGCACGAGGGCCTTTGCGCGAGCGCTCTCGCCTTGCACGCGTGCTTCGTCTTGCACGAGAGCCCCGGCAGAAGGGCAAGCCCGTTTCGCACAAGCGCCTTTGCACGAACCCTCTCAAGTCTCCCGCAAGCGCCTTGCCATCGTGTTTGGTCTTGCACGAGTGCCCTTGCACAAGCGCTCCCGTATTGCCTTTGTGCTTGGCCTTGCACGAGCACTCGGCTGGTGCTCGGCCTCCCACGAGTGCCCTCGCACGAGTACTCTCACCTTGCACTGGCGCTTGGTCTGGCCCCGGCGCCTTTGCACGAGCGCTCTTCTCTTGCACAACCGCCCTCGCACGAGCGCTCTGGCCTTCCGCTGGTGCGAGGTTTTTGCACGAGCGCCGTTGCACGAGTGCTTTTGCTTTGCCATTGCGTCTGACCTCGCACGAGCGCGCCCCCCCCGCACGCGCCGTGACTTGCACGAGCGCCTTCGTGCCCCCCCCGTTGCACAACCCCCCCCTTACACCCCCTCCTTGCACAAGTCGTCCTCCCATGATGCTCTGCGTGTGACACCCCCCCCACCCGCGGGGCATGATGGGAGTTGTAGTTCCCCTCCCCCCCCCGCAGGGTGCTGGGGGGGGCGGACACCTCGGCCTCCCCTTCCCCCCCCCCCCCCGGTGATTAATTAACCCCGACGTTAATGCGCCTTAACGGGCCCTCCCCTCCCCCCCGCACCATCTGCTCCCCCTCCCCCCCCCCGCCCCGGGGGGGGCAGCGCGCACGTGACGGGGGGGTGGGGGGGGTGACTTTCGAGGGGGTATTTGGGGGGGGGACTTGGGGGGCTACTTGGAGGGGGGAGTTGGGGTCGGGGGGGGTCTGCTTTCGGGGGGGGTATCTGGGGGGGGGTGTCCTTACAGGGGGTCTTTGGGCGGGGGGGGGGGCTTCATGGAGGGGGTTATTTGGGGGGGGGCTCTGAAAGGGGGTGTCGGGGGGGTACTTGGGGGGGGTTGGGGCCTTCTCAAGGGTGGGGGGTCTCTGTATGGGGGGGGGGGACACTCTCAAAGTGTGGGGGGGGTCTCGGAGGGGGCTATTTAGGGTGGGGTTGCCCCCCCCAGGGGGTGTCTCTATACGGGGGGGGTGTCTTTTGGGGGGGGGGGTTGCTACTTGGAGGAAAGGTTGGGGGGGGCAGTCTCAAGGGATACGAGTTGGGGGGGTGGATTAATGGGGGGGTTACTGGGAGGGTGGTGTTTGGGGGGGGGAGAATCTTGCGGGGCGTCTCCATTCAGGGGGTGCTTTTGGGGGGGTGCGGAGTCTATTTGGAGGTGGGGGGGGTTGTCTGGGGGAGGGGCGTTGGGGTCCCTTCTCAGGGGGTTTCTCCATACAGCGGATGCCGGGGGGGGGTCCCCATCTCCATCCCAGCCTGGTGACCCCCCCCAATCCCCACGTGCCCCCGCTAATCCGGGATCACCTTCATCCCTCCCAGGTGCTCAGTGAAGGCGGGGGGGGGGGGGGGGGAGGTGTGACATCCCCCCCCCAACCCCTATAAGAACCGTCCGGCGACCCGGCCTTACGGGGGGGGAATTTTTTCATCCCAGAGCGAGCAGGTTTTTGGTTTTTGGTTTTGGTTTTTTGGTTTTGGGGTTTTTTTGGGGTTTGGTTTTTTTGTTTTTTTTTTTTTTTTTTTGGGGGGGTGCTCGGGGGGGGGGCTGTTCCCGCCATGGGGAACGCGCGGAGCGGGGCGCTGTCGAAGGAGATCCTGGAGGAGCTGAAGGCCAGCACCCGCTACTCGGAGGAGGAGCTGTGCCGCTGGTACGAGAGCTTCCAGCGCCAGTGTCCCGACGGGCGCATCAGCCGCGCCGACTTCGAGAAGATCTACGGCACCTTCTTCCCCAACTCCGACCCCCAGGGCTACGCCCGCCACGTCTTCCGCAGCTTCGACACCAACGACGACGGCACCTTGGATTTCCGGGAGTACATCATCGCCCTCCACCTCACCTCCTCCGGGAAGACCCACCTCAAGCTGGAGTGGGCCTTCTCCCTCTTCGACGTCGACCGCAACGGGGAGATCAGCAAGAGTGAGGTGCTGGAGATCATCACGGTGAGCTTGGGGGCGGGGGGGAGAGGGGCCCGTGGGGGCGAGAAGGGCCCGTGGGGTGACGGAGACCTTTGGGGCGAGAAGGGCCCGTGGGGTGACGGAGACCTACGGGGCGAGAACGTCCTATGGGGCAAAAAAGGTCCCGTGGGGTGAGAAGGTCCCGTGGGGTGATGGAGACCTTTGGGGCAAGAAGGTCCCGTGGGGTGAGAAGGGCCCATGGTGTGATGGAGACCTATGGGGTGAGAACGTCCTATGGGGCAAAAAAGGTCCCGTGGGGCGAGAAGGTCCCGTGGGGTGATGGAGACCTATGGGGTGAGAACGTCCTATGGGGCAAAAAAGGTCCCGTGGGGCGAGAAGGTCCCGTGGGGTGACGGAGACCTTTGGGGTGAGAAGGTCCCGTGGGGTGACGGAGACCTACGGGGCGAGAACATCCTATGGGGCAAAAAAGGTCCCGTGGGGCGAGAAGGTCCCGTGGGGTGACGGAGACCTTTGGGGCAAGAAGGTCCCGTGGGGTGAGAAGGGCCCATGGTGTGATGGAGACCTATGGGGTGAGAACGTCCTATGGGGCAAAAAAGGTCCCGTGGGGCGAGAAGGTCCCGTGGGGTGATGGAGACCTATGGGGTGAGAACGTCCTATGGGGCAAAAAAGGTCCCGTGGGGCGAGAAGGTCCCGTGGGGTGACGGAGACCTTTGGGGTGAGAAGGTCCCGTGGGGTGACGGAGACCTACGGGGCGAGAACATCCTATGGGGCAAAAAAGGTCCCGTGGGGCGAGAAGGTCCCGTGGGGTGATGGAGACCTACGGGGCGAGAACATCCTATGGGGCAAAAAAGGTCCCGTGGGGCGAGAAGGTCCCGTGGGGTGACGGAGACCTTTGGGGCAAGAAGGTCCCGTGGGGTGAGAAGGGCCCATGGTGTGATGGAGACCTATGGGGTGAGAACGTCCTATGGGGCAAAAAAGGTCCCGTGGGGCGAGAAGGTCCCGTGGGGTGATGGAGACCTATGGGGTGAGAACGTCCTATAGGGCAAAAAAGGTCCCGTGGGGTGAGAAGGTCCCATGGGGTGATGGAGACCTTTGGGGCGAGAAGGTCCTGTGGGGTGACAGAGACCTATGGGGTGAGAATGTCCTATGGGGCAAAAAAGGTCCCGTGGGGCAAGAAGGTCCCATGGGGTGACGGAGACCTTTGGGGCAAGAAGGTCCTGTGGGGCAGTGGGGACCTATGGGGCAGTGGGGATCTATGGGGCAGTGGTAACCTATGGGGCAGTGGGGATCTATGGGGCAGTGGGGACCTATGGGGCAGCGGTGATCTACGGGGCAGTGGGGATCTATGGGGCAGTGGTGACCTATGGGGCAGTGGGGACCTATGGGGCAGCAGTGATCTATGGGGCAGTGGGGATCTATGGGGCAGTGGTGATCTATGGGGCAAGGCGGCCCCGCGGTGTAATGGTGACCCGTGGGGCGAGAAGGTGCCGTGGGGCGAGGGGGGGGTGGGCTGTGCACGGCCCCGCTCGCACACGCGTGTGCACACGGTGCACGCTCGGCACCAGCCACCCCCCCCCCCCACGGCAGTGCGTGTTCAGGTGTGTGCAGGGAGCCGGGGGGGGGCCCGTGGGCACACGTGTGTGCAAACCCAACACGCGTGTGCGAAACCCAACACGCGTGTGCAAACCCACCACGCGTGTGCAAACCCACCACGCGTGTGCGAAACCCAACACGCGTGTGCAAACCCACGTGTGCAATCCCACACGTGTGCAAACCCACACACGTGTGTGCCCCCCCCCAGGACTCGGGGGTCCCTGTGCCCCCCCCAGGTCAGGATTAGCCCCCCCGGGGGGGGGGAGGGTTTTAAGCACTAATTGGCTTTGCCCCCCCCCCGCCCCTCCCTGCCCAATCAGGGTAATTAAATCCCCTCGTTAATCCCAGATGGAAAAAGCCGCGGGGGGGGGGGGGTTAAGCTGCTTTGGGGGGGACACGCGGGGGGGAGGGAGGGATTTGGGGGGGGGGTTAATCCCCCCCCCCCCCCCGCGGGGTTAATTAAGCTCTTTAGGGGAGCCGGGTGTCCGGGCGGTGCCACCGGGGGCCTGATGGGGCTGGGGGGGGGCCCTGTGGGTTTTGGGGGGCTGGGGGGGGCTTATAGGGTCCCTGTGGGTCTGGGGTCCCTATAAGGTCCCTGGAGATCTGGGGGTCCCTATAGGGTCTCTATAGGATTCCTGGGGGTCTGGGGTCCCTCTAGGGGACCCTGCAGGTGGGGGGGGTCCCTCTGGGGTCCCGATAGGGTCCCTGGGGGTCCCTATAGGATCGTTGTGGGTCTGGGGGTCCCTATAGGGGACCCTGGGGGTCTGGGGGTGTCTATAGGGTCCCTGTGGGTCCGGGGGTCCCTATAGGATCATTTTGGGTCTGGGGGTCCCTCTAGGACCCCTGAGGGTCTGGGGGTGTCTATAGGGTCCCTGGGGGTCCCTGTGGGTCCGGGGGTCCCTATAGGATCGTTTTGGGTCTGGGGGTCCCTCTAGGACCCCTGAGGGTCTGGGGGTGTCTATAGGGTCCCTGGGGGTCCCTGTGGGTCCGGGGGTCCCTATAGGATCATTTTGGGTCTGGGGGTCCCTCTAGGACCCCTGAGGGTCTGGGGGTGTCCGTAGGGTCCCCGGGGGTCCCTGTGGGTCTGGGGGTGTCTATAGGGTCCCTGGGGGTCCCTGTGGGTCTGGGGGTCCCTATAGGATCGTTGTGGGTCCGGGGGTCCCTCTAGGACCCCTGAGGGTCTGGGGGTGTCCGTAGGGTCCCTCTGGGGTCCCCGCAGCTGCGGGGGTGCCCACGGGCTCTGACCCCCCCGGCCCCCCCAGGCCATTTTCAAGATGATCCCCCCGGAGGAGCAGCAGCTGCTGCCCGAGGACGAGAACAGCCCCCAGAAGCGCGCCGACAAGCTCTGGGCCTACTTCAAGAAGGGCGACAACGGTACGGGCACCCCAAAACCCCCCGGCACCCCAAAACCCTCCCTCGGCACCCCAACCCCCCCGGAACCCCAAAACCCTCCCTCAGCACCCCAAAACCCTCCCTCAGCACCCCAAAACCCCCCGGAACCCCAAAACCCCCCGGAACCCCAAACCCCCCCGGAACCCCAAAACCCCCCGGAACCCCAAAACCCTCCCTCGGCACCCCAAAACCCCTCGGAACCCCAAAAACCCCCTGGGAACACCAACCCCCCCCCGGGAATCCCAAAATCCCGCCTGGGAATCCCAAACCCCCCCGGAACCCCAAAACCCTCCCTCGGCACCCCAAACCCCCCCGGAACCCCAAAACCCCCCGGAACCCCAAAACCCTCCCTCGGCACCCCAAAACCCCCCGGGAACCCCAAAACCCTCCCTCGGCACCCCAAAACCCCCCGGAACCCCAAAACCCCCCGGCACCCCAAAACCCTCCCTCGGCACCCCAACCCCCCCCGGGAACCCCAAAACCCTCCCTCAGCACCCCAAAAACCCCCTGGGAACGTCAACCCCCCCCCCGGGAACCCCAAAATCCCGCCTGGGAATCCCAAAACCCCCCCGGGAACCCCAAAACCCTCCCTCGGCACCCCAACCCCCCCCGGAACCCCAAAACTCTCCCTCGGCACCCCAAACCCCCCCCAGGAACCCCAAAACCCTCCCTCGGCACCCCAACCCGCCCCGGGAACCCCAAAACCCTCCCTCAGCACCCCAAAAACCCCCTGGGAACGCCAACCCCCCCCCGGAAACCCCAAAATCCCGCCTGGGAATCCCAAACCCCCCAGAAGCCCAAAACCCTCCCTCGGCACCCCAACCCCCCCCGGGAACCCCAAAACCCTCCCTCAGCACCCCAAAACCCCCCCCGGGAACCCCAAAACCCCACCCGGGAACCCAAAATCCCCCCTTGCCACCCCAAAACACCCCGGGAACCCAAAACTCCCCCATGGCACCCCAAAATCCCACCTGGGAACCCAAAATCCCCCCCCAGTGCCCCAAAATCCCCCCTTGACGCCCCAACCCCCCCCGGGGAACACCCCCCCCAGCACCCCAAAACACCCCTCAGCACCCCAAAATCCCCCCCCACGAACCCACCCCCGCCTTGGCACCCCAAAACACCCTTGGAAACCCCAACCTGCCCCTCAGCACCCCCCCCCGTACCCCCAAATCCCCCCCAGCACCCCAAACCCCTTCACAGAACCCAAAATTCCCCCCCCCCGGACCCCAAAACCACCCCCCACCCCTCCCCATTACCCCCCCCCGCACCCCAATACCCAGCCCAGGTCTCCCTACACCCCAATATTACCCCCCCCAGCACCCCAATACCCCCCCCCCGGCGGCAGGGGGGGTCCCCCCACCCCCTGACTGACCCCCCCCCGTTTTTCTGCCCCCCCCAGACAAGATCGCGGAGGGCGAGTTCATCGACGGCGTCATGAAGAACGACGCCATCATGCGCCTCATCCAGTACGAGCCCAAGAAATAAGCCGGGGGGGGGGGGACACCCCCAAAACCGGGGGGGGGGCACAGTTAATAAAGAGTATTCCGTGTACCCCCACCTGCCGAAAGACTCTTTTTTTGGGGGGGGGGGGCACAGGGTGGGGTTGGGGGGAACAAAATGGGGATCCAAGTGTTGGGGGGGGGGGACAGGACTTGGGGGCGCTGGGACTCTGTTACCCACCCAAATAGCTGCCCCCCCCCCCCAAAATTGAAGAGCGGACTCGGGGGGGGCTGCTGAGACCCTTTATTTTTTTTTTTGGGGGGGGGCGCTCAGGGAGCCTTCGCCGCCCGGACCCTCTTCTTCTTCACCACCACCGGCTTCTGACTGCGCAGGATGGCGCTGGCCCGGCGCAGGGCGGCCTGGGGGGGGCACACAGAGTGTGTGTGGGGGGGGGCACCCCCAGAAAGGGGGGGGGGCACCTCCACAGAGAGTACACCCCCCCAGAAAACCGGGGGGGGGGGCACCCCAGTCCGCTCCCTCGTACTCCCCCCCCAGTGTGGGGACCCCACAGGTCCGGGATCCCCCTGAGACCCCTCAGGGCCCCCCCAGGGTCACAAGGAGCCCCCCCCCCCGCATCTGGGGAGCCCCCCCCGGGTTGTGCGGAGCCTCTCCAGGGTTGGGGGACCCCCCCGGGGTTGTGAGGAGCCCCCCCACCCCCCGGGGTTTGGGGAACACCCAGGGATGTGAGGACCCCCCCAGGGTTCCAAAAAGTCCCCCCAGAGCCCCCCCACCCAGGGCTATGGGGACCCCCCCCCCCAGGCTTATGGGGAGCCCCCCCAGGGTTATGGGGACCCCCCCCTCGGGGTCTGGACCCCCCCCCCCCCCCCGGAGTCTGAACCGCCCCCCCTTCAAGTCTGAGCCCCCTCCCCATGGATCCGGGCCCCCCCTTCAGGGTCAGAGCCCCCCCCCCGGGGTGTGAAGCCCCCCCCCGGGGTCTGAACCTTCCCCCCCTCATGTCTGGAGCCCCCTCCCCAGGGTCTGAGCCCCCTCCCCACGGGTCAGAGCCCCCCCCCCGGGGTCTGAGCCCCTTCCCCATGGATCTGGGCCCCCCCCTTCAGGGCTAGAGCCCCCCCCTGGGGTCTGAGCCCCCCCCCCCGGGGTCTGAGCCCCTTCCCCATGGATCTGGGCCCCCCCCCGGGGTCTGAGCCCCCCCCCCCCGGGGTCTGAGCCCCTTCCCCATGGATCTGGGCCCCCCCCCTTCAGGGCTAGAGCCCCCCCCGCGGGGTCTGAGCTCCCTCCCCACGGGTCAGAGCCCCCCCCCCGGGGTCTGAGCCCCTTCCCCATGGATCTGGGCCCCCCCCTTCAGGGCTAGAGCCCCCCCCCGGGGTCAGGCTCCCCCCCCCCGGGGTCTGAGCCCCTTCCCCATGGATCTGGCCCCCCCCCGGGCTGAGAGCCCCCCCTGACCATGCGGAGGTCCCGGCGGTATTTGTCCTTGCGCAGGAGGTGCCGGAGGCTGCAGAGCGTGGCCCGGGCGTCCCGCTGGATCCGCACCCGGTTGTAGGAAGCGGCGGGTTTGCGCTGCCCTGGGGGGGGGCAGAAACACGGGGGGGGGGTGTTTAGAAATAGCGGGGGGGTCAGGGAATTTGGGGGGGGGAGGGAAACCCACCGGCCCGTTTCTTCAGCACCACCAGGACGCCTTTGCCGTCGGGGGCCGGTTCCACCCCCACGGTCTTGCGGTGGATCAGCCCGTTGTAGCGGAAGGAATTGCGGGCCTTGAGATTGTTGGGCTCCTGCGGGGGGGGGGCGGGGGGAGAAAATGAGAAAAAAGGGTCGGGGGGGGGCCGAGCCCGCTGCCGGCGCTGGGGGGGTCCCCGGGGGGGGCGACTGACGGTGCTGTAGGTCTGGTGGTTCCGCTTGATGAGGAAGCTGGAGCAGTTCCGCACGATCATCCACTGCAGGTGGGACGACATGGCGCCTGCGGGAAGCGGAGAGCGGCCCTCAGCGCCCGCCCGCCCCCGCAACGACACCAAACACCCCCCGGGGAACCCCCACAGCCCGCGGAACCCCGCGGGGAACACGGGTGTCGTGTGTCCCGTCCCATCCCCCCCCCCCGGAGCCGGGATCGCGATCGGGATCGCGATCGGGCCGGAGCCCCACGAGGCACCTCCGCTCGCCGCCGCCGCCGGAAACGGAAAGAGCGTCAGGGCCGGAAACGCCCAGCGCTTCGGCAATCTCCGCCTCCCTTCGGCAATCCCCGCCCACTCCTCGGTATTCCCCGCCCACTCTCCGCTAATCCCCGCCCACTCCTCGGTAACCCCCGCCCACTCTCCGGCAATCCCCGCCCACTCTTCGGTAATCTCCGCCTCCCTTCGGCAATCTCCGCCACTTTTCGGCAATCCCCGACCACTTCCGTTAATCCCCGCCACTCTTCGGCAATCTCCGCCTTCCTTCGGCAATCTCCGCTACTTTTCGTCAATCCCCGCCCACTTCCGGCAATCCCCGCCACTCTTCGGTAATCTCCGCCTTCCTTCGGCAATCTCCGCCACTTTTCGGCGATCCCCGCCCACTTCCGGCAATCCCCGCCACTCTTCGGCAATCCCCGACCACTTCCGGCAATCCCCGCCACTCTTCGGTAATCTCCGCCTCCCTTCGGCAATCTCCGCCACTTTTCGGCAATCCCCGACCACTTCCGTCAGTCCCCGCCTCCCCCCGGCAGTCCCCGCCCACTTCCCCGCCCCCGCCTCCGCCCGGGGCGTTCGGGCTCTTTCGGCTCCGCTCGGGAGTTTCCGGAGAGGGGGCGGAGCTTCGGCCGCTTCCCGCGCTTTTGGCGTGAGGCCTCGGGGCCGTCGGAGCCCGGGGGGGGACACGGGGGGGCTGTGAGGGGCTTTGAGGGGCCATGGGGGGGTCTGAGGGGTTTTGAGAGGCTGTGAGGGGGTCTGAGGGGGGGTCTGAGGGGTTTTGAGGGGCCATGGGGGGCTGTGAGGGGCTTTGAGGGGCTGTGAGGGGGTCTGAGGGGGGGTCTGAGGCGTTTTGAGGGGCCATGGGGGGCTGTGAGGGGGACATTGGGGGGTTTGAGGGGTCTTGAGGGGACATAGGGGGGCTGTGAGGGGTTTTGAGGGGCTGTCAGGGGGACATCGAGGGGTTTGAGGGGGCCATGGGGGGGTCTGAGGGGTTTTGAGGGGCCATGGGGGGCTGTGAGGGGCCATGGGGGGGTTGAGGGGACCATGGGGGGCTGTGAGGGGGGTCTATGGGGGTCGTGAGGGGCAGGAGCCAGGTGTGGGGCTGTTGAGGGGGGGACTTGGGGGGGTCCACGGGGTTCTGTGGGGCCAGAGCGGAGCCGGGGGGGGGGGGGCTGTGGGGCTGCAAGAACAGGAGTGGGGCTGGGGGGGGGGGGGGAGTCATAGGGCCATGGGGGTCCGTGGGGCTGGGGGGCCATGAGGGGTGGGAATGGGGGGGGGGGCTCCATGGGGCTGGGGGTCAGGAGGCTGCCCCCCCCCCTCCTCCACCATGGGCATGCGCAGGGTGGGGGTTCGATAGCGGAGCGGGGGGTCGATGACGGGGTGGGGGGGTCGATAACGGGGTGGGGGGGTCGATGACGGGGTGGGGGGGTCGATGACGCGGTGGCGGGGGGGTCGATAACGGGGCGGGGGGGGGGGCGGGTGGCGGGCCGAGCGTGGGGCGGCCATGGGGCGCTGCTGGGGGTCCCTGGCCCTGCTGGCGTTGGTTTTGGGGGGGGGGGGCCCCTTCCAGCTGCAGGAGGCCCTGCGGGGGCTGCGGGGGGAGAACGCCCGCCTGGAGGGGACCCTCCGCAACCTCAGCCGGGCCCTGGGCCAGCTGCGCGCCCGCCTGCGGGACCCCCCCGGTGAGTTTGGGGGGGCTGCTGTGCCGTGCCCCCCCCCCCCACTTGACCCCCCCTAACCCCCCCCCCCCCCTCACCTCGGTCTTTGTCTCCCCACAGACCTGGCCTGGACGCAGGAGCCCCCCCCGCCTGAGCAGCCCCCCCCGTGTTATCGGGGTCCCCCCGCCGCCGCCGCTCCGGTGCCCCCCGATTTGGGGGGGGTCGTCCTGGGGGTGGGGGTCGCTCGTCTCCTGGTGTTGTGACCCCCCCCCCCACCCCGCTCCCCGGGTCCAGCACCCGCTCAGGTACCGGGGGGGGCATAGAGGGGTTTGGGGGGGGCTTGGGTGGGGGTCATGCTTATAGAGGGGTGTCTGTGCCCCCCCCCCCCCACTTCCTGTTAATTAGCTGGTTTGTTAATTACAGCCGGAATGTGGGTCGGTCGATGGCGCGTGTCCCCCCATGATCCTCTGGGGGACACAATTTGGGGGGGGGACACACACGACCCAGGCGTCCCGGGGGGGGGTCTGGGGGGGGTCCCGGGGGCTTGGGGGGGGTCCCCGTTAACCCCTGGTTGCCCGCAGGGTGACCCCCGGCTCTGCTTCAGCATCGTACCCTGCCCCACGGCGACGCTGCCCCACGGCGACGCTGCCCCACGGCGCTGCCCCACATCGACCCTGCCCCACGGCGCTGCCCCACGGCGCTGCCCCACAGATGTGGGGCTGGAGGAGGGTGAGCCCTTGCTGGGGGGGGGGGGCTCGGGGACCCCCAAACCGACCCCGCTCCCCCGACGTGATGTGACAGCCCTCCCCCCCCCTCCCCTTGCTTGCAGTAATTAAAAACTTAATTAGGATTTAATTGGGCTGCTGACTCGGCCGGGGGATTGGGGAGGGAGGTGGGTGCCCCCCCCCTCCATGGGTGCCCCCCCCCCCCCCCCGCTGCCCTTCCCCCCAGCACCAGCACTCGCCGTTGGTCACGACAGTTTATTTCTGTTTTTTTGGGGTAAAAACCGGCCGGATTGGGGCCGAGGGCTCTGCGTCCCCCCCCGCAGCCGGCAGAGCAGGTCGGAATCCCGGCGGTTTGGGTCAAAATCCCGCTGGATTGGGTCGGAATTGCTTCAGTTTGAGTCAAAGTCCCCGTGGGTGAGGTCAGCGCCCCCAGATTGGGTCAAAATTCCCCTGAATGGAGTCGGAATCCCCCCAAACTGGGTCAAAATCACCTCAGATTAGGTCAGCGCTCCCATATTGGGTCAAAATCCCCTCGAATTGGGTCCAAGTTGCCTCAGATTAGGTCAGCGCCCCCAGGTCGGGCCGGAATCCCCCCGACTGGGGTGGGAACCCCCCAGGCTGGCTCAGCCCCCTCAGGTTTTGGGCCAAAATCCCCCCGGATTGGGTCAGCGTCCCCACGGGGTGACAGGGGCGTGTGTCGTCCGTGTGTGTCCCCCCCCCCCCCGTCCTAGAGCAGGGTGCAGCGCTTGGCGGGGGGGTCTGGGGGGGCCCAGGGTGGCGGGGGGGTCCTGGGGGGGGCCCAGCCCCGAGCGGGGGGGTCTGGCCACAGGGACGGGGCCGGCGGCCAGGTTGGGGATGCGGGAGGGGACGGCGGATGGGGGGGGGACGCGGCACGGAAGATGAAATAGGGGGGGGACGGGGCGCGGGAGGGGGGGACAACCCCAGATAGGGCAGGGGACGCGGGACGGGGGGCGGGGGGGGGCGGGGACGCAGCGGGGGGCCTGGCCCCGGTTGGGGACGCGTCCTGGGGGGTGACCGGGGGTGGGGGGGGGCCACGGGACGGGGACGCGGCGTCGGGGGTGGCGAGGGACGCGACGAGGGACGCGGGACGGGGGGCGGCACGGGGGGCGACGGGGGGGGTGACAGCGGTCGGGGCCGCGGCATCGGGGGTGACGAGGGACGCGGGACGGGGGGTGACAGGGGGGGCGACGGGGGGGGTGACAGTGGTTGGGGACGCGGCATCGGGGGTGACGAGGGACACGGGACGGGGGGTGACAGGGGGGGCGACGGGGGCCGCGGACGCGGCACGGGCCGCAGTGTCGGAGGCGACAAGGGATGTGACAAGGGACGCGGGATGGGGGGTGACAGCGGCACGGGATGCAGCATCGGGGGTGACGAGGGATGCAGGACGGGGGGTGACAGGGGGGGTGACGGGGGGGGTGACAGCGGTTGGGGACGCGGCATCGGGGGTGACGAGGGCCGCGGCACGGGGGGCAGCAGGGGGGGCGACGGGGGCCGCGGACGCGGCACGGGCCGCGGTGTCGGAGGCGTCGAGGGATGTGACAAGGGATGCGGGACGGGGGGTGACAGGGGGGGTGACGGGGGCCGCGGACGCGGCACGGGCTGCGGTGTCGGAGGCGTCAAGGGATGTGACAAGGGCCGCGGGACGGGGGGTGACAGCGGCACGGGACGCAGCATCGGGGGTGACGAGGGATGCAGGACGGGGGGTGACAGGGGGGGTGACGGGGGGGGTGACAGTGGCACAGGATGCGGCATCGGGGGTGACGAGGGCCGCGGGACGGGGGGCAGCAGGGGGGGCGACGGGGGCTGCGGACGCAGCACGGGCCGCAGTGTCGGAGGCGTCAAGGGATGTGACAAGGGCCGCGGGACGCGGGGTGACAGGGGGGGCGACGGGGGGGGTGACAGCGGTCGGGGCCGCGGCATCGGGGGTGACGAGGGACGTGACGAGGGCCGCGGGACGGGGGGCGGCAGGGGGGGCGACGGGGGCGGCGGACGCGGCACGGGCCGCGGCGTCGGAGGCGTCGAGGGACGTGACAAGGGCCGCGGGCGGCGTGCCGCCGGCGTTGGGGGCCGCGGGAGGGGACCCGTCCGGCCGCGGCGCCGCGGCCCGGGGGGCGTCGTCTCTCGCCGCCCCCCCCGGGCGGCGGGGCAGGACGCGGGTCTGGACGCCGCAGCCGCGCAGGCGCAGGACGTGGGGCAGCTGGCGCAGGCGCAGGCGGGTGGAGGGCGCAGCCCCCAGGGGCAGCGGGCGCTGGAAGGCCGCCCGGTACGCCGCCCGCAGCTCGAAAAGCGACAGCCCCCCCGGGTGCCCCCCCAGCAGCGCCCCCAGCTCCCGCCCCAGCGTCCCCAGGTCCCCGTCGCCCCCCGGGGCCGGGGCGGGGGCGGACGGCGGGGCGCCCTTCGGAGGGCGGGGGGCCGCGAGGAGCGGGGGGGGCGCGGGCGCCGGGGTCCCCGTTTCAGGCCCCGGGGGGTCGCGGGGGGGGGCGGACGTCCGCGACCCCTTCGGTCCCCACGGGGCGGAAGGGGGGCTGGGGGCCGCGGGCGCCGGGGTCCCCTTCGGAGACTGGGGGGGGGCAGGTGGGGTGTCAGGGGGGCCGGGTGCCGGGGTCCCCTTCTGTCCCCATGGGGCGGCGCTGGGGGGCCCCGACGCCGGGGTCCCCTTTGGACCCCACGGGGGGGCGTGGGGGGCACTGGGGGGCCCCGATTCTGGGGTCCCCTTCGGTCCCCACGGGGGGGCGTGGGGGGCGCTGGGGGGCCCCGATTCTGGGGTCCCCTTTGGACCCCACGGGGGGGCGTGGGGGGCGCTGGGGGGCCCCGACGCCGGGGTCCCCTTCAGTCCCCACGGGGCTGAAGAGGCGCTGGGGGGGCCGGACGCCTGGGACCCCTTCAGAGGCTGGGGGGGGCCTTGGGGGGCGCTGGGGGTCCCAGACGCCGGGGTCCCCTTCTTTGCCTGGGGGGCCTTGGGGGTGCCGGGGGGGGGCGCGGACACCGGGGTCCTCGCTCCCCCCGGGCCCCCGCGGTGCTGCGGGGCCGACCGGGTCCCTTCCTTGGCCGGGGGGCGGCGGGGGGGGGCAGGTTCTGGGGGGACAAGAAGGGGGAAGGGGTCACTTGTGTGTGGGGGGGTCACACCCCACCCTCACCCCCCCCAGCTGGGTGTCCGTCCCATCCCGTCCCCCCCCCCGTGGGTACCTGGGTGGGCGCCGTCGCTCCCGGGGGGGTCGCGGGGGGGGTCCCATCCCGGCACCAGCAGGTCGAGCGAGTCCAGCCCGTCGCCCTCCACCCAGCGCAGGGTCCCCGCGGGGGGGTCTGGGGGGGGGGTGGGGTGTCAGGTGTGCGTGGGGGGGGGGGGCGCACACGCTGGCGCACACGCGTGTGGTCGTGCGAACGCGCACGCGTGTGCCGGGGGACTCCGGGTGGGGGGGTCCCGGGCAGTGGGGCAGAGCTATGGGGCAGCCCCGACGTGGGGGTCCCAGGCAGTGGGGCAGCCCCAGTGGGGGGGTCCCTGGGGCAGATCTGTGGGGCAGGCCTGACATGGGGGTCCCGGGCAGTGGGGCAGAGCTATGGGGCAGCCCCGATGTGGGGGTCCCAGGCAGTGGGGCAGCCCCAGTGGGGGGGTCCCTGGGGCAGATCTGTGGGGCAGGCCTGACATGGGGGTCCCGGGCAGTGGGGCAGAGCTATGGGGCAGCCCCGATGTGGGGGTCGCAAGCTGTGGGGCAGCCCCAGTGGGGGGGTCCCAGGCAGTGGGGCAGCCCCGATGTGGGGGTCTCGGGCAGTGGGGCAGCCCCAGTGGGGGGGTCCCTGAGGCAGTGGGGCAGATCTGTGGGGCAGCCCTGACATGGGGGTCCCAGGCTGTGGGGCAGAGCTATGGGGCAGCCCCGACGTGGGGGTCCCAGGCAGTGGGGCAGCCCCCCCGCGCCCCCCCCCCACCCCGTTGGGGGTCGGTACTCACCGCGGGGGGGCGGGAGGCGGCGGGCGCGGTGGGGGTGGGGGCCGTGGGGGGGGGGGGGGCGCGGGGAGAGACCCCCCGGGGGGGGCCCCACCACCGCCCCCTCCCCCCCCCGCAGCTCCGCCCGCCCCGGCATCCCTGGGGGGCGGCGAGGGGGGGTGGGGTGGGTGGGGGGGCCTTCCCTGCCCCCCCCCCCCGGATCGGAGACCCCCCCCCCAGGATCGGGCCCCCTTTCCCCTACTCCCCCCCCTCCCCAATTTCGGGGACCCCCTCCCTGCCCCAACCCCCCCAGTTTTGCGGACCACCCCCCTCCGGCTGGGCCCCCCCCTTCCCCAAAATCGGTGGGACCCCCCTCAAATCGGAGACCCCCCCCGATCGGCCCCCACTTCCACAAATTCGGGGCCCCCCTCCCTGCCCCCCCCCCCAGGATCGGGCCCCCTTTCCCCTGCCCCCCCCGAGGACCCCTTTCCCCTCCCCCCCCAATTGTGCCCCCCCAAATCGTGCCCCCCCATCGCGGCCCCCCTCCCTGCCCCCCCCAATTGTGACCCCCCCCCCATTCCCCCCCCCCCGTACCTGGGGTGTCTCCGCGCCCCTCCCCCACTTTCCCTTTCGTTTCCCGCCGAGGCCCCGCCCCCACCCTGCGCGCGCACGGGGGCGGGGCGCGCCCCGCCGTGACCACGCCCCCCATTTACGTCATCAGCGACCCGACAACCTTGGGGGGGGAGGGGCGGCGCGGGGGCTGCTGGGAGCGGCCATGGCCGGGCTGGGCAGTGAGCGGCGGGGGGGGGGGGGGGGATTTGGGGGGTCGGGGGGGATTTGGGGGGTCAAGGGGTCAGGGGGAGGGGCCTGGGAGGGTGGGGGGGGTTGGGGGGTGATTGGGGGGGTTGGGGGGGTCCAGGGGTTCTTGGGGGGGGCTGGGGGGGGCTTTGGGGGGGTTGGGGGGGCTTTGGGGGTCAAGGGGTGGTGGGGAGGGGCCTGGGAGGGATTTGGGGGGGCTGGGGGGGTCCAGGAGTTCTTGGGGGGGGGCTGGGGGACTCAGGGAAGGGTTTTGGGGGGTTAAGGGGTTCGGGGGAGGGGCCTGGGAGGGTGAGGGGGGGGTTGGGGGGGGCTGGGGGGGCTTGGGGGGGGCTTTTGGGGGTCAAGGGGTGGCGGGGAGGGGCCTGGGGGGGGATTGGGGGGGTCCAGGAGTTCTTGGGGGGGGGCTGGGGGACTCAGGGAGGGGCTTCGGGGGTCAAGGCGTCGGGGGGGGGGCCTGGGAGGGTTTGGGGGTGCTGGGGGTCCCCGGGGGGGGTCCCTGACCCCCCCCCCCCCCCCCGCAGGGCTCGGGGCCGCCCTGAAGACCCTTTGGGCGAAGGAGCCCGTCATCACCGTCAGCATCGGCATCGCCGCCCTGGGTGAGCGGGGGGGGGCTGGGGGGGGCTGGGGGTGTCCCCCCCCCACTAACTAACCCCCCCCCCACTAACTAACCCCCCCTCCCCCCCCCCAGCCCTGGTGTCGCCGCTGGTGAGTCCCTACACCAAGTACTCGGGGATGATCAACCGCGCCACCCCCTACACCTACCCCGGTACGGACCCCCCCACCCCCCCGGGACCCCCCACCCCCCCCGAAGACCCCCCCACCCCCCCGAAGACCCCCCTAGGACCCTCCACCCCCCCCCCCGGGACCCCCAATGAACCCCCCTGGGACCCAACACCCCCCCCAGGACCCCCCTCCCCACCCCCCTGGATGCCCAAGACCCCCCCCAGACCCCCAATGAACCCCCCCAGGACCCCCATCTCCCCCCCCAGCGCCCTGGGGGCCCCCCCGGATGCCCAAGACCCCCCCAGACCCCCGATGAACCCCCCCAGGGACCCCAGACCCCCCCCCGGGACCCCCATCTCCCCCCCCAGCGCCCTGGGGACCCCCCCTGGATGCCCAAGACCCCCCCCAGACCCCCAATGAACCCCCCTAGGGACCCCAGACCCCCCCCCGGGACCCCCCCATCTCCCCCCCCAGCCCCCTGGGGACCCCCAACACTCCCCCCATCACCCCCCTTCCCCCTGGGGGGGGAAAGATTTGGGGTCAGCCCCCCCCCCTCCCCTCCCGGGAGCTCCGGGGGGGTCCCCATGACCCCCACACCCCACCCTGACCCCCCCACCCCCCCGTGACCCCCCCAGTGCCGGTGCGGGACGACGGGAACATGCCGGACATTCCCGCCCACCCCTGCGACAAGGAGGGGCCCAGCCTGGAGTGGCTCAAAAAGCTCTGAGGGGATCCCCCCCCCCCTTTTTTTTTGGGGGGGGGGGCACACTGGGTGCCCCCCACCTCCCCCTGCACCTCATGGGGGGGTTTGTGGGGGTCCCTGGCATCCAGACCCCCCAAAAACACTGCGCTTATCTTGAGTCGCGTCTCTTTATTGAGGTGGGGGGGTTGCGGGGTCTCCATGTCCTCCCCCCCCCGGCACTGAGGGGGGGTCGCCGTGATGTGGGGGGGTCTCTGTGCCCCCCCGCCCCCCCCCAAAACCCGTCCCAGGCTCAGTCGAAGTCGTTGCAGCCGCCGGGGCTGGAGAATTTGGGGAAGCGAAGGAGCTTCTCGGGGGGGCTGGGGGGGGGCCAGGCGGGGGGGGGCCCCAGCTCCTCCTCCTCCCCCTTCAGCTGCCGGGGACGCGGCTGTGAGACCCCCCCAGCCCCCAAACCAGCCCCCCCAATCCAAAACCCAGCCCCCCCAAACCAGTTCCCCAACCCCCGAACCCCCAAACCAGCCCCCCAACCCCCCCAAAGCCCCAAACCAGCCCCCCCAAACCCGAAAACCACCCCCCCCGCCCCCCAAAACACCCCCCCAAACCCACCCCCAACTCCCCCAACCCCCAAAACCAGTCCCCCCCACTCCCAAAACACCCCCAACCCCAAAACCAGCCCCCCCAAACCCCAAACCAGTCCCACCAAAACCAGCCCCCCCAAGCCCCCCAACCCCAAACCAGCCCCCTCACCCCCCCAAAACAGCCCCCAACCCCCAAAACCAGCCCCCCAAACCCCCAAACCAGCTCCCAGACCCCCCAAACCCCCCCCAACCCCCAAACTACCCCCCGAACCCCCAAACCAGCCCCCCCCCAAACAGCCCCCAACCCCAAAACCAGCCCCATCCCCCCGAACCCCCAAACCAGCCCCCCCAGCCCCCAACCCCCCCCAACCCCCAAACTACCCCCCCGAACCCCCAAACCAGCCCCCCCCAAACAGCCCCCAACCCCAAAACCAGCCCCATCCCCCCCAGCCCCCAAACCACCCCCAACCCCCAAAACCAGCCCCCCCGAACCCCCAAACCAGCTCCCAGACCCCCCCAAACCCCCCCCAACCCCCAAACTACCCCCCGAACCCCCAAACCAGCCCCCCCCAAACAGCCCCCAACCCCAAAACCAGCCCCAACCCCCCCGAACCCCCAAACCAGCCCCCCCCCCCCCATACCTGCGAGGAGAAGCCGTCGGGGGGCAGGAGGGCAGCCCCCCCCCCCGCCGCCGCCCCCCCCCGCCGCCCCCCCCGGGGCTCCTTCTCCTCCCGGCCCGGCCGCCGGCGCCTCTTGGTGCTGGGGGGCTCCGGGGGGGGGCTGGGGGGGCGCGGGGGGGGGGTCGGGCAGCCCCCGGCCGGGTTCCTTCTCGGGGGGCTCGTTCTCCGCGTTGCCGGGGGTGGGGGCGTCCGTGCTGCGGCTGCCCTCGTCCTGGGGGGGGGCGGGGGGGTCAGGGGGGGCTGGGGGGCAGTAGTGGGGGGGTGGGAGGTGGTTGAGGGGCGTTGGGGGGGGTGGGGGGCAGTTGGGGGGGCTGTGGAGCCGTTTAGGGGGCCATGGGGCAGTTTGGGGGGGCCGTGGGGCAGGTGGGGGGTGTGTGGGGTGGTGAAGGGGTGTTAGGGGGGCTGTGGGGCAGTGGGGGGGTCCGTGGGGCAGTTTGGGGGGGCTGTGGGGCAGTGGGGGGGTCCGTGGGGCAGTTTGGGGGGGTCCGTGGGGCAGTGGGGGGGTCCGTGGGGCAGGTGTGGGGCAGTTTGGGGCAGTGGGGGGGTCCGTGGGGCAGTGGGGGGGGCCATGGGGCAGTTTAGTGGGGTCCGTGGGGCAGGTGTGGGGCAGTTTGGGGCAGTGTGGGGGGGCCGTGGGGCAGGTGTGGGGCAGTTTGGGGCAGTGGGGGGGGCCGTGGGGCAGTTTGGGGGGGTCCGTGGGGCAGTGGGGGGGGCCGTGGGGGGTCCGTGGGGGGGCACGGGCACCTGGAGCAGGATGGTGAGCTGGCTGTGCCGGTACTCGTCCCCGTAGGAGTCCAGCACCTTCATCAGGAACCTGGGGGGGGGGGCGTGTCAGGGTGTGGCCGGGGGGTGTGTCAGGGCGTGGCCCCGCCCCCGGCCCCGCCCGCCGCTCACCTGCGCTCCTGCTGGAGGCGCCGCGTGATTCGCTGGACCTGCTGGAGGCGGGCCAGCACCCGCTCGTTCACCTGGGGGCGGGGCCAAGCCGTTAGGGGCGGGGCCATGCGCCGGGGGGCGGGGCGGATGGGGTGTGGGCATTCAGCGGTGGGTGGGGCCAGAGCCCATAGGGGGCGGAGCCTGGGCACTCACCAGGAAAGTGGGGGCGGGCTCTAGAAGGGGGTGGAGCCACCCGCGGGTGGGTGTGGCCATGATCTGGTGGGTGGGGCCTGAGCCCTGGGGGCGGGCCCAGTGCACCACGTGACTCAAGGCAGGGGGCTGTGCCCCCAAAGGGGCGTGGCCACCCCACTGGTGGGTGGAGCCAGCTCCCTCCAGAGGCACAAAGGGCTGCCCCTAAGGGGGTGTGGCCAAAGCTGTTAGGGGGTGGGGCCTGAGCCCAGGGGGGTGGAGCCAGCTCTCCAGCAGAGCAATGGCAGGGACTGGCTCTAAGGAGGCGTGGCCACCCTATCAATGGGTGGGGCCAGAGCCTGTAGGGGGTGGAGCCTGAGCTGGGGGGGCAGAGCCAGCTCTCTCTGGCTCTGCAAATCTGGGGGGGCCACCCCCAAAGGGGAGGAGCCTGCCCTGTGAGAGGCGTGTCCCTGTGCCAGGCGTGTCAGGGGGGCGTGTCAGCAGGGTGTGCCCTGTGCCGGGTGTGTCGGGGGGGGCGTGTCAGCGGGGTGTGCCCCGTACCAGGCGTGTCGGGGGGGGCGTGTCAGCAGGGTGTGTCCCTGTACCGGGCATGTTGGGGGGGGGGGGGGGTGCGTCAGCGGGGCGTGTCGGCAGGGTGTGCCCCGTGCCGGGCGTGTCGGGGGGGGCGTGTCAGCAGGGTGTGTCCCTGTACCGGGCATGTTGGGGGGGGGGTGCGTCAGCGGGGCGTGTCGGCAGGGTGTGCCCCGTGCCGGGCGTGTCGGGGGGGGCGTGTCAGCGGGGCGTGTCCCCATACTGGGCGTGTCGGCGGGGTGTGCCCCGTGCCGGGCGTGTCGGGGGGGCGCGTCCCGTCCCCCGTTCCCCCCCCCCCACCTGCTCGATCTCCCGGCAGCGCCGCCCCAGGGCCTGCAGCTTGCGGCGGGCGGCCTCGCGCCGTCGCCGCCCTTCCTCCTCCTCCTCCTCCTCCTGGGCGGGGGGGCGAGCCCCGCCCCCCAGCCCCGCCCCGTCCACGAACTCCACCTCGGTCTCCAGCTCGCTCTCCAGGATGTTCCCCCCGAAAAGCGGCGGCAGCGCCAGCTCCGAGCCCGGCGGCGCCGAGAACTCCTCGAAGGCCACCCCCGCCATGGCGCTGGGGGGGGGGGGGGCGCGGGGCGGGGCATGAGGGGGGCGCCCACAGCCGGGACACGCCCCGCCCCGCCCCACCGTGGCCCCCCCCGGCCCCGTCATCCTCCTCCCGGCGCCGTTCTACCCCCTCCAGCCCCGCTCTGCCCCCCCCGGCCCCGTTACTGCCCCCAGTATTCCCCCCCCAACCCCCGTTATTTCCCCCTTGAACCCCCTTATGCCCCCCCAGCCCTGCAACAGCCCCCCCCGGTGCCATTATCCCCCCCCCAACCCCCATTATTCCCCCCTTGACCCCCCTTATCCCCCCCCAGCCCTGCAACCGCCCCCCCCGGTGCCATTATCCCCCCCCCCAGCCTCTTTATCCCCCCCAGCTCCATTATCCCCCCCCCACTCCCATTATTCTCCCCCCCCCAGCCCCATAACCACCCCCCCGGTGCCATGATACCCCCCCCAGCCCCCGTTATTCCCCCCTTGACCCCCCTTATCCCCCCCCAGCCCTGCAACCGCCCCCCCCGGTGCCATTATCCCCCCCCCCCAGCCTCCTTATCCCCCCCCCAGCTCCATTATCCCCCCCCCGCCCCATAACCGCCCCCCCCAGTGCCATTATCCCCCCCCAGCCCCTGTTATTCCACCCTTGAACCCCATTATCCCCCCCCCACTCCCATTATTCTCCCCCCCCCCAGCCCCATAACCGCCCCCCCGGTGCCATGATACCCCCCCCAGCCCCTGTTATTCCACCCTTGAACCCCATTATCCCCCCCCCGCTCCCATTATTCTCCCCCCCCAGCCCCGTAACTGCCCCCCCGGTGCCATGATACCCCCCCCCAGCCCCCGTTATTCCCCCCCCAGCCCCATTCTCCCCCCCCCGTGCCATTATCGCCCCCCCCAGCCCCCATTATTCCCCCCTTGAACCCCGTTATTCCCCCCCAGCCCCATTCTCCCCCCCCCGGTGCCATTATCGCCCCCCCCACGGTCCCATCCCCCCCCCGTTATCCCCCCGTGACCCCCGCTCCCCCCCCGTCACCCACCCGGTGATGACGTCACCCGCGGCGACCTCCGCCGGGCGCGGGGAGCGACGGCTCCGGGCTGGGGGGGGGGGGGGGCGGCGCGCAGTGATGACGTCGACTGGAGGGGGTGTGTCGCTCTGGCGCCGGAAGTAGCGTCTGTCCGAGCGCGCCGCGGCCGGAAGTGAGGTCACTGCGGCGGCGACGAAGAGCGGCGGGAGCGGGACTGAGCGGTAACGGGGCGTTTGGGGGGGTAGGGGAGGAGGGGGGGTGGGCAGGGGGAGGTTTTGGGGGGGCAGGGAGGGGGGCGGGGGGGTGTCCTGTGCGTGGGGTGTCGGAAAGCGGCTGAGGGGAGAGTTTGGGGGGCGGGGAGGGGGTTTGGGGGGGGCTGGGGCGGGGTTTAGGGGACCGAGGAGGGGTCTTATGGGGCGGGGGAGGGCTGGGAGAAAGGTTGTGGGGCCAGGGAGGGGGTTTGGGGGGGCGGGGGAGGGGTCTTGTGGGGCGGGGGAGGGGTCTTGTGGGGTGGGGGAGGGCTGGGAGGAAGGTTGTGGGGCCAGGGCGGGGGTTTGGGGGGCCAGGGAGGGGGTTTGGGGGGCCGAGGAGGGCTGATGGGAGGGTGGGGGGCCGGGGAGGGGTCTTGTGGGGTGGGGGAGTGCTGGGAGGAAGGTTGTGGGGCCAAGGAGGGGCTTTGGGGGGTCAGGGTGGGGTTTGGGGGGCCGAGGAGGGCTGCGGGGAGGGTTGTGGGGCCAGGGTGGGAGTTTGGGGGGGCTGGGGACAGTTGTGGGGCCAAGGAGAGGCCGTATGGGACGGGGGAGGGCTGGGAGGAAGGTTGTGGGGCCAGGGCGGGGGTTTGGGGGGCCAGGGCAGGGTTTGGGGGGCTGAGGGGAGGGTTGGGGGGCCGGGGTGAGAGTTTGGGGGGGTTGGGGAGGGGGGTCGGGGGACCGAGGAGGGGTCTCGTGGGGCGGGGGAGGGCTGGGAGGAAGGTTGTGGGGCCAAGGAGGGGCTCTGGGGGGCCGGGGGGGGCCTGGCCTCGGGGTGGGGGGGCCTGGGGGGACCGACTGAGCCCCCCCGTCGTCGTCGTCCCCCCCCCAGGGCTGAGCCATGTCGCTGGCGGACGAGCTGCTGGCCGACCTGGAGGAGGCGGCGGAGGAGGAGGAGGAGAACTTCGCCGAGGAGGAAGACGAGCCGGCCATCGAGGAGGTGCAGGAGGAGACGCAGCTGGACGCGGCCGCCGACTCCGTCAAGAGCATCGCCAAGCTGTGGGACAGCCGGACGGTCAGGGGCGGGCAGCCCCCCGAAACGGGGCGGGGACCCCCCGAAACGGGGGGAGACCCCGCTGGGGTGACCGCGGGGGGGCCGAAACGCCCCCAAACCCGCCCGCTTTGGGGTTGTTTTCTCTCCAGTTTGCGGAAATAATGCAGAAAATCGAGGAGTACATCAGCAAACAGCCCAAAGCGGCCGAAGGTGACCCCCCCGCCAGCCCCCCACCCCCTGAAGACGGGGCTCCCCTCTCCCCCTGTTCCCAGTAACCCCCAAATTTCCCCTTTTTCGGGCAGTTTTGGGGCCGGTGGAGGCGGCTCCTGAGTATCGGGTGATCGTCGACGCCAACAACCTGACGGTGGAGATCGAGAACGAGCTGAGTGAGTGGCCGGGGGGGGTCTCAGGGGGTGGCGGGGGGGGGGGCTCCCCTTTTTTGGGGGTTCAGGGGCCGGCCAAGCGCTGAGGTGGATTTTGGGGGGCTCCCTGTGTCCGTCTGCCCCCCCCCCCAGACATCATCCACAAGTTCATCCGGGATAAATACTCCAAGCGCTTCCCCGAGCTGGAGTCGCTCGTCCCCAACGCCCTGGATTACATCCGCACCGTCAAGGTAGGGATTTGCGGGGGGGTCTCGGGGTCCCCCCTGTGCCCCGGGGGGGTCACCTCAGCCTTCCTCCCCCCTTTTTGGGGTGTCTTTGTGCCCCCCCCCGACGCCTCGAATCCGTAGGAGCTGGGGAACAGCCTGGACAAGTGCAAGAACAACGAGAACGTGCAGCAGATCCTGACCAACGCCACCATCATGGTGGTCAGCGTCACGGCCTCCACCACCCAGGGGTGAGGCTGGCGCCTTTTGGGGGGGCACCCCAAAACGGGGGGGGGGGGGGGGGCTGTTTTGGGGGCGACTGGTTGCCCTGGGGGGGCTGGTTGGGGGGTGCTGGTTACCTGTGGGGTACGGTTGGGGGTTGTTGCTTGCCCTCAGGCTCGTTGGCGTGGGGCAGAGGCCAATCTGGGGGGGGCTGGGGGGCACCCCAAAACTGGGGGGGCTGTTTTGGGGGGGACCGGTTGCCCCGGGGGGGCTGGTTGGGGGGTGCTGGTTGCCCATGGGCTATGGTTGGGGGTTGTTGCTTGCCCTCAGGCTCGTTGGCGTGGGGCAGAGCCCAATCTGGGGGGGCTGGGGGGCACCCCAAAGCGGTTGGGGGCTGTGGGGGGGCTGGTTGGGGGGTGCTGGTCACCCCTTGGGGTGCAGTTGTGGGGTGCTGGTCGCCCTCAGGCTGGTTTGCGTGGGGCAGAGGCAGGTTTGGGGGTGCTGGGGGGAGGATGGGGGGGGTCCCCCCGATTCCCATCCCCCCGTTAATCCCCCCCCCCCCCCCAGGCAGCAGCTGTCGGAGGAGGAGCTGGAGCGGATCGAGGAGGCCTGCGACATGGCGCTGGAGCTGAACCAGTCCAAGCACCGCATCTACGAGTACGTCGAATCCCGCATGTCCTTCATCGCCCCCAACCTCTCCATCATCGTCGGCGCCTCCACCGCCGCCAAGATCATGGGTGAGACCCCCCGAAAAACGCCCCCCGGACCCCTCGCCGGGGCGGGGGGCACCCCGCAAACCCCCTTTTTCCCCCTCCCCAGGCATCGCCGGCGGCCTCACCAACCTCTCCAAAATGCCGGCGTGTAACATCATGCTGCTGGGAGCCCAGCGCAAAACCCTCTCGGGGTTCTCCAGCACCTCCGTCCTCCCCCACACCGGCTACATCTACCACAGCGACATCGTCCAGTCCCTCCCCCCGGTGGGTGCCGCGTCCCCCCCACCCTTGGGTGTCCCCCCCACCCACGGGTGACCCCCGAAAATCTCCCCCTCTCCCACCCCAGGACCTCCGGAGGAAGGCGGCTCGCCTCGTCTCGGCTAAGTGCACGCTGGCGGCGAGAGTGGACAGCTTCCACGAGAGCCAGGATGGAAAGGTGACCCCCCCCGGCTTTATTTTTGGGGGGGTTCCTAACTCGGGTGGGGGGGAGGACCCCCCCAAACGCCTGGGTCCCCCCCCCGGCAGGTGGGTTACGATCTAAAAGAGGAGATCGAGCGGAAATTCGACAAGTGGCAGGAGCCCCCCCCCGTCAAACAGGTGAAGCCGCTGCCGGCGCCGCTGGACGGGCAGAGGAAGAAGCGGGGGGGGCGTAGGTGAGTTACGGGGGTGGGCGGGGGGTTCGGGGGGGGGGGTTGCGGCGCTAATTAAGGCCGCCCTAACGAGCTCGGCGCCGTAGGTACCGGAAGATGAAGGAGCGACTGGGGCTGACGGAGATCCGGAAGCAAGCCAACAGGATGAGCTTCGGGGAGGTGCGTCGTCGGTCGCTAACGATCCCGCTGGTTCGTAACCTCCCTCGTTAACGAGCCTCGCTAACTAATCACCCCGCAGATCGAAGAAGACGCCTACCAGGAGGATTTGGGCTTCAGCCTCGGCCATTTGGGCAAGTCCGGCAGCGGCCGCGTCCGGCAGACGCAGGTCAACGAAGCCACCAAAGCCCGAATCTCCAAGACCCTCCAGGTGAGAGGGGGGGCTCCGGGGGTGTCCCAGCCCTTCGTTAAGGCTCCTCATTACTCCCCCCGCCCCTAATTAATCCCCCCGCCCCTCGTTAACTCCCTCCCAGCGCACGCTGCAGAAGCAGAGCATGGTTTACGGCGGCAAATCCACCATCCGGGATCGTTCCTCCGGCACCGCCTCCAGCGTCGCCTTCACCCCGCTGCAGGTGAGGGGCTTGGGGGGGGTCCTGGGGGGTCAGGGAGGGGGTCAAGGACCCCCCCAAACCTCAGCAACGCCCCCCCCCCCGTGTGCCCCCCCCCAAAAGGGTTTGGAGATCGTCAACCCGCAAGCGGCGGAGAAGAAGGTGGCGGAGGCCAACCAGAAATATTTCTCCAGCATGGCCGAGTTCCTCAAGGTGAAGAGCGAGAAGAGCGGGATCCTCACCACCCCCTGAGACCCCCCCCCCGGACCCCCCAGACCCCCTGGGACCCCCCCCCAGGTGTGTCCCCCCCACATGTCGTGTCCCTTCTTATTTTAAATATCAGTTTGTTTTTGGGTTTGTTTTTTTTTTTTTCACGTTGATAAAGTTTTGAGGGATGGAGGTGGCTCCTTTAGGGGGGGGAGTTATGGATGCCTGGGGGGGCCCCCAGATGCCTGGGTTCCCCCCCTGGGGGGGGCCCGGGTGGGGGGGCTTGCCTTCCTGGTGGGGGTGTGCACAGGCTGGGGTCCCTTTTGGGGGGGCTGGGGGGGGTCCCAGATGCCTAGGGGAGCCCCCAGGTGCCTGAGTTCGCCCCTTGGGGGGGTCCCAGGTTCCCTCCTGGGGGGGTCCCGGGTGGGGGGTTCCCCTCCTGGGGGGCGGAGCACAGGCTGGGGTCCCCTTTGTGGGGGGTGGGGGGGTCCTGGGCACTTGGGTCCCCCCGGGGGGGGTGCAGACCCCTCCTGCTCCCCAGGGGACCCCGGTAATGGAGCCCCCCCCACGCTATAGGGGGATCCGGAGGGGAGGGGGGGGTCCCTGCCCGCTGCTCAGCTGGCTCCGCCCCCGGGGCGGGCCTTGGGCAGTTCCCCGGCCTCCCGTAGGCTCTTTCGGCTTTGAGTGGCATGTCGGTGAGCTGGCCACGCCTCCGGCGGCCATTGGCTCTCCCGCCCGAGGCTGCAGCCTATGGGAGAGGAGGGAAGCGAGTGGCACCGCCCCTCCCGGGTGGGTTGGGCCAGGCGGGGGAGGTGGTACCTCCCGCCCCCTCCCGCCGCGCATTGAGTGGCGGCGCTTCTGGCCAATAGGAAGGGCCGTCTTGCTGCCCGGCCCGCCTCCCCGCTGCGTTATGGGCGTGGCCTCCGGGTCGCCCCGCCCTACTCGCGCTATAAACACGGCAGAGGGCGGAGGGGTCTGCGGCTGAGCCAATGGGAGGGGAGGGATGCGCTGACTGACAGCGCGGCAGGGAGGCGGGGCAGCGCGGGCTCTCTTCCCGCCCTTCCCCGCCCGCCGCCAATCCGCGGGCGGCGCTGGCTGACAGACGCGCGCGGCGCCCAATGGCCGCGCGCGGAGGGGCGGGCCCGACCGCCGGGGCGGAGAGGCGGACGCGGAGAGCCCGCCGCCATCTTGGATGCCGCGGAGACGGAGTCGGCGGTGAGAGAGGGGGGGAGGGGGCCGCGACCCGAGCGATCCGCGACACCTATCGCGATAATCCGCCTGACAGGCAGCGGGGAGGGGACCTCGCCCCGCGCCCTCAACCGCCTCAAGAGCCTCCGGTGAGGGCGGCGGGCGCCTATCGGGGCCGGGAGGGCCGCGGGGCCCCGGGGGAGGCGGCGGCTCTGAGGGGCGGCTTATGCGTCCCGGGATATCGGGGCTCCGCGGGGGCTCCAGAGGGGTGTGAGGGGCTGCGTAGGGCCCTGAGAGGCCCCGGGGGCCGTGGCAGCGGGAATCTATAGGGGCGGCCTCGGGGGAAGGGAGGGGGGGCCTATAGCGGCGGGTCTATAGGGGCCCTGAGGAGAGGGAGGGACCCGTAGGGGCAGGTCTATAGGGACTGCGAGGAGGAGGAGGGATCTATAGGGCCCCAGGAGGAGGAGGAGGAAGGTCTAGGGGCGGGTGTATAGGGGCCCTGAGGAGGGGGAGGAGTCTATAGGGGTGGGTCTATAGGGGCCGGTCTGTGGGGGGGGGGGGGTCAGGCTGTTTTAGGGGGGGTTTCTCGGCGGGTCTGTGGCTGGGGGCTGAGCGGTAGGTTGTGTAGGGGCTGGGGGGGAAGGGGGCGTGTTGGAGGGGGCTGGGGGGGGTTTGAGATTTGAGGACATACAGGTGACAAGGGAGGTCTATAGGGGAGGTTGGGGGGGGCGGCTATAGGGAGCACTGGATTTGGGGTGCGTGGGGGGGGGGGGTCTGTACGGCGAGGGGCAGCCCGGGGGGGTACGTATGGAGTCTGTGGGAGGAGGAGGTTGTGTGGGACTTGGGGGGGGGTTGTGGGGTGTCTGTAGGTGTTGGGGGGGGGGGTGGCAGGAGAGGGGCTGGGGCTATAGGGGAGCTGAAGGAGGGGCGGTTTGGGGGGGGCTCTGGGGGGTTTGAGGGGGTCGGGGGGGGCTCTAAGGGTTCTGTGGGGGCTCCAAGGGGCTTGAGGTGTTTCTGGGGGGTTTGGGGGGGGCTCCGGGGGGTGCCCTGACCCGCTCCCCCCACAGCGGCCGCCCCCCGAAGTGATGCCGAGAGCCCCCCGATAGACCCGACATGGCTGACAAGAGGAAACTCCAAGGTGAGGGGGGACCTGGGGGGGCCGGACACACCCCCTCCCTGCTTTGGGGGGTGCTGGAGGGCGGGGCAGGGCGGCTCTAATTAGCCCTAACGAGGTGGGGCGGGGCCATCCCTCCCCAGGTGAGATCGACCGCTGCCTCAAGAAGGTCTCGGAGGGCGTGGAGCAGTTTGAGGACATCTGGCAGAAGGTGAGGGGGGGGCTCCCCCCTGAGGCCCCCCCAAAACCACCCAGGCACCCCCCCCAATCCCCCCCGCCCCCTTTTTTTGCCCCTGGGAACCCTCCCAATCCCCCCGGGGGACCCCCACCCCATCCCCTTCACCCCCCAAATCCCCCTTGGGACCCTCCCCAAGTCCCCCGCACCCCCTTTCCCCCCTGATGATCCCCCCCAAATCCCCCCCACCCCTTTTTCCCCCCCTGGGGACCCCCCCATTTCCCCCTGGGAACCCCCCAATTCCCTTCACCCCTTAAAATCCCCCCTGGGACCCCTCCCCAAATACCCCCCACCCCTTTTTTCCCCCCGTTGGGGATCCCCCTTAAGTCTCTCCTCCTTTTTTACCCCCTGGGGACCCACCCAATGCCACCCTACCCCTAAATTCCCCTTGGGGACCCCCTGTTTTCCCGCCCCCCCTTTTTACCCCCCCCCAGCTCCACAATGCCGCCAACGCCAACCAGAAAGAGAAGTACGAGGCCGACCTGAAGAAAGAGATCAAGAAACTGCAGGTAGCTGGGAGAGGGAGGGAAAGGAAGGGGGGCTGCTCCTGCACCCCCCCTGCCCCAGGTGGTGGATTTTGGGGTGTCCCCCCCTTCTAATGCCGCCCCCCCGCCAGCGGCTGAGGGACCAGATCAAGACGTGGGTGGCTTCCAACGAGATCAAGGACAAGCGGCAACTAATTGACAACCGGAAACTCATCGAGACGGTAAAGTGGGGGGGCCCTGGGTAAAGCTGGGGGGTCAGGGGGAACCCCAAACCCCAAGTGAGCCCCCCTGCGTCCCCCCCCACTCTCAGGCAGCTTCATTTTGGGCTCCTGGTGACCGGCAAGGGGACCTTCCCGCCCCCTGCTCCCTTGGGGATGGACCCTCCGCTTTCTCCTCGTTCCCAGGGGGGAGCAGGGAATGGGGGTACACCCTGAACCCCCCTTTTTTTTGCCCCCCCCCCCCCAGCAAATGGAGAGGTTCAAGGTGGTGGAGCGCGAGACGAAGACGAAGGCGTATTCCAAGGAAGGGCTGGGGCTGGCCCAGAAGGTCGACCCGGCCCAGAAGGAGAAGGAGGAGGTCGGCCAGTGGCTGACGGTGAGGGGGGGGGCGGTTTGGGGGGGCCCGGGGGGGCGGTTTGGGCTCCCCCAAGCATTGACCAAGCGTTGTTGCCCCCCTCCCAGAACACCATCGACACCCTCAACATGCAGGTGGATCAATTTGAGAGCGAAGTGGAGTCGCTCTCGGTGCAAACCCGCAAGAAAAAAGGAGATAAAGACGTAAGTGTGACCCCCCCCCGCCCCGAGGGGGGGACGAGGGGCTCCGGGTTTTTTTTTTAAACCCCCCTCCCACCCCCCAAACAGAAACAGGACCGAATCGAGGGGCTGAAGCGGCACATCGAGAAGCACCGGTACCACGTGCGGATGCTGGAGACGATCCTGCGGATGCTGGACAACGACTCCATCCTGGTGGACGCCATCCGGAAGATCAAGGACGACGTGGAATATTACGTGGATTCCTCGCAGGACCCCGACTTCGAGGAGAACGAGTTCCTCTACGACGACCTCGACCTGGAGGATATCCGTAAGGGCGGGGGGCGTCCCGAGAAACGGGATTTTGTCCGAGCAGGGTTTTATCGAGGGGTTGGGATTTTGTTGAGGGGAGCAGCGGGATTTTGTTGAAGAGAGCAGGATTTTGTCGAGGGCAGGATTTTGTCGAGGGGTCGGGATTTTGTCAGAGCGCGATTTTGTCAGAGCAGAATTTTATCACGAGGAGTGAGAATTTGTCAAGAGGAGGAGTGGGATTTTGACAGGGAGTTGGGATTTTATTGGGGGAGCAGGATTTTGTCAGAGCAGGATTTTATCCAGGAGTTGCGATTTTATTGAGAGAAGAAGCGGGATGTTGTTGAGGGAAGGAGCGGGATTTTGTCCACAGGATTTTATCACAAGGAGTGAGAATTCATCGAGGGAAGGAGTCGGGATTTTGTCAAGACGAGCAGGATTTTGTTAGAGCAGGATTTTGTCCGGGGTTTGGGATTTTATTGAGAGGAGCAGAATTTTATTGAGGGGATCAGGATTTTGTTGAGAGGAGGAGTGGGATTTTGTCAAGGAGTCGGGATTTTGGTGAGAGGAAAAGCAGGATTTTGTCAGAGCAAGATTTTATCAAGAGGAGCGGGATTTTGTCGGGGGTTGGGATTTTGTCAGAGCAGGATTTTGTTGGGGGCTTGGGATTTTTTTGAGAGGAGCAGAATTTTGTTGGGGGGGGGTCAGGATTTTGTCGAGAGGAAGAACAGGATTTCATCGAGGGATCGGGATTTTGGCGGGGGAGTAGGATTTTAATTGGGGAGCAAAGTGTTAATTGGGGAGCAGAATTCTGGTGAGGAGGGGAATTTTGCGGAGAAGCAGAATGTGTTCTGGGGAGGAAGATTTTCGAGAGGCAGAAGTTTTGAGAGAGAAGATCTTTTTGAGACACAAAATTTTTGAGGGGCGAAGGTTTTGGGGAAGGAGATGTTTGAGGGGCAAAATTCCAGGGAGCAAAATTGTTTTGAGAGGCAAAAATTTTGAAAGGGTGAAGTTTTTTGGGGGGGTGAAATGTTTGTGGGGAGCGAAGTCTCGGTGAGGAGCAGAACTTGGGGGGCAAAAATCTTTTGAAGGAAACTTTATGGAGGATCGAGGGGTTTGGGCAGGAAAATGTTTGGGAGGTGAAATGGTTTTGAGGGGTGAAATTTGAAAGGGACGGAGTTTTGGGGAGCAAAGTTTTTTTTGGAGGAGCGATGGCTCTTTGGAGCAAAATTTTTGGAGAAGTGAAATGGTTTTGGGGACCAGAACATGTTTGAGGGGTGAAATTTTTGAGGGGTGAAATCTTGGGGAGCAAAGTTTTTGTGAGAAACAAAAATTGCGGAGGCAGGAATCGAGAAGAGAAATTTTATGGAAAACAAACTTTCTTGGAGGTTTTTGGGGAATAAAATTTTTTTGAGGGGCAAAGTTTTTAGGGAGCAGAATTTCCGAGAGGTGAAATTACGAGAAAGTAAAATTATTTTGCAGCAATGAAATCTTGGGGAGCAAAGGTTTTTTTGCGGTGAAGTATTTTGGGGGAGTAAAATTTCTCGAGGGTTGAAAATTTTGGGGAATGAAATTTCAAAGGGACAAAATTGTGGGCAGCAAAGTTTTTGAGGAGCGGAATTTTTGGGGGTGAAAATTTTTGGGAGCAAAAGTTTTGGGGGGTGAAGTTTTTTGAGAAGCAAAACTTTTGGGGGGCAAAAATTTTCTTGAGGGAAACTGGAGAAGGGAGGTTTGGGGGAATAAAATTTTTGAGGGGCAAAAATTTTGAGAGAGCAGAGTTTTTCGGGAGCAGAGTTGTTCTTGGGGAGTGAAATTTTGAGGAGAAGTTTTTGGGGAGCAAAAATTCTGAAGGGTGAAGTGTTTTGGGGGCGGGAATTTTTTTGAGAGGACAAAATTTTTGGGGAGCGAGATTTTTTTTCTTTTGAGGGGCAAAATGTTTTTGGGGAGGGGAAGCTTTGTGGGGTGAAGTGGTTTTGGGGGGGCACAGTTTTTGAGGGGGTGAAGTTTTCCTGAAGGGGGGGTGAAATATTTGGGGGGCAGAATTTTGGCGGGGAGGGAGGGGTGAAGCTGTTGAGATGTGATTTTGGGGAGTAAAATGGCTTCTTGCGGAGCAAAATTTTTTTGTGGGGGGCGCAAAAGTTTTGGGTTTTTTTTTGAGTTGGGAAATTTTGGGGGGGGCAGAGGGGTGTGGGTTTGGTTTTTTTATTTTTTTTGGAGCAGAGAATTATTGGGGGGGGGGGCAAAATTTTTTTTGCGAGAGGGTGTTTGAGGAGCGATTTTGGGGCTGAACCTTGCCGGTTTTGGCCCCCTCCCCCGCCTCTACGGAGCCGGGCGAGGGGGATCCCCACCGTGTGCCCCCCCCCCCTTGCAGCGCAGGCGCTGGTGGCCACGTCCCCCCCCAGCCACAGCCACATGGAGGACGAGATCTTCAACCAGAGCAGCAGCACCCCCACCTCCACCACCTCCAGCTCCCCCATCCCCCCCAGCCCCGCCAACTGCACCACGGTGAGTGGGGGGGGGGGGGCGCCGGACCCCCGAGGCCTCGGCGGGACCCCCCCCCCACCCCGGCCTGAAACCTCTTCTCTGGGCCCCCCCCCCAGGAGAATTCGGAGGACGACAAGAAGAGGGGGCGGTCGACGGACAGCGAGGTCAGCCAGGTAAGGGGGGGGCACAGGGGGCCCCCCTTTATAGTGGGTGTCATGGCCCCCCCCCTTTTATGGGGGTGATTGTCTCCCCCTTGTCCCTCCCCTTTTACAGGGGGTGTCGTGCGTATCCCCCCCATTTATAGGGGGTGTTGTTCGTGTGTCCCCCCTTTTATAGGGGGTGTCGTGTGTGGGCACCCCCCATTTATAGGGGGGGTCGTGTCTGTCCCCCCCCATTTATAGGGGGTGTTGTTGTGTCCCCCCCCCTTTTATAGGGGGTATCGTGTGTGGGCCCCCCCCCTTTCATAGGGGGTGTCGTGTGTCCCCCCCCCCATTTATAGGGGGTGTTGTGTGTCGTCCCCCCCCCTCCATTTATAGGGGGTGTCGTGTGTGTCCCCCCCCTTTTATAGGGGGTGTCGTGTCGTGTCATCACCCCCCCTTTTATAGGGGGTATGTTGTGGCCCCCCCCTTTCATAGGGGGTGTCCGGGTCCCCCCCCTTTTATAGGGGGTGTCGTGTCCCCCCCCCCTTTTATAGGGGGTGTTGTTCATGTCCGCCCCCCCCATTTATAGGGGGTGTCGTGTGTCCCCCCCCCCTTTTATAGGGGGTGTCATGTGTGTCCCCCCCCCTTTATAGGGGGTGTCGTGTCCCCCCCCCCTTTTATAGGGGGTGTCATGTGTGTGTCCCCCCCATTTTATAGAGGGTGTCATCATCCCCCCCCCCTTTTACAGTGGGTGCTCCCCTCCCTTTATAACATGCCCCCCCCGTGTCCCCCCCCTCTTTTTCTAACGTGCCCCCCCTTTATAACACCTGCCCCCCCCCCCTTTTTTTCCAGTCGCCGGCCAAGAACGGTTCGAAGCCCCCCCACGCCCACGCGCCCTCCCCCGCCGTCCCCCCCCCGTACCCCCCCCCTCCTGCCGCCGCCGGCCCCCCGCCCCCCCTGGGTAACGGCCCCAGCGGCGGCGGCGGCGGGGGGGGGACCGGGGGGGTCCCTGCGACCCCCGGGGGGGCCGGGGGGGCGGTGACGGCGTCGGCGGGGGGGGGGAAGGGCAGCGCCCCGGCGGTCGCCCACCCCCCCAGCACCCCCACGCCCTACGCTCAAGCCGTGGCCCCCCCGGCGCCCCCCCCCAGCGCCCCCCAGCCCCGGCCCCCCAGCGCCCAGCAGGCTGCCAGCAAGCAGAATGGGGCCACCAGTGAGTACTGGGGGGGGTTACTGGGATGGGGGGGGCACAAAGCGGGGGGGGCTGGGTCAGAGCGTGTGCAGGGGCGGGGGGGAATTTTGGGGGGTGTTAGTTTTGGGGGGGGTGTAAGTTAGTTCTGGGGGGTGTTAATTGGTGGGGGGGCATTAATTGGTTGGGGGAGGGGGTGTTAATTGGTGAAGGGGGGGTTCGTTGGGGGGGGCTCCCCTGCTGACCCCCCCCTTTTCCCCCCCCCCAGGTTACAGCTCAGTGGTGGCCGACAGCTCCTCGGAGCCGGGGCTGAGCGGGGGGGGCTCCCAGCCCCTCCCCAGCCAGACCCCCGGCCACAACCCCCCCAGCAGCGCCCCGTGAGTACCCCCGGAGGGGGGGGGGGGGCACCCCAAAAAACCCCCCCTCTGCAGCCCCCACCCTGGCTGCGAGCGTGGGCTCCCGCCCCGCCCACTTACGGGGGGATGCTTAGGGGCTGCCCCCCCCCCGTAAAATCTGTTGTTTCCCCCCAACAGGAAAGAGCCCAGCGGCCCCCCCGCCCCCCCAAATTCCGGGGGGGTCGTGGGGGGGGGCGGCGCCGCCAACCTCCTGGTCCCCCTGACCTCCAACCCCCCCAGCTCGCCCACCCCCAGCTTCTCCGAGGCCAAACCGGGGCAGCCCCTCCTCAACGGGCCCCCCCAGTTCAGCTCCACGCCCGAGATGAAGGTGAGGAGGAGGATGGGGGGGGGGCAGAGCTTCGGGGGGGGGATTTTTAGCCCTGGGGGGCGCTTTTTTAGCACCTGGGGTGGGATTTTTCAGCACCGGTGGGGAGGAGCCAGGTGGGTTTTGCTGTTTCCCACCCCCATTTTTACCCCCCTCCCTGTTTTCTGACCCCCCCACCCCCTTTTTTTTTCCGTTTACCCCCCCTTTTTTTGACACACCGCCCCCCCCAATTTTGCCCCCCCCCAGGCGCCGGAGCCCCTCAGCAGCCTCAAGTCGATGGCGGAGCGAGCAGCCATCGGCTCCGGCTTGGAGGACCCGGTGCCCACCCTGCACCTGGCCGAGAGGGGTGAGAGACCCCCCCCAAACCCCCCCGGACCCCCCCCAAACCCTGCCCCAAGCCCCCCCAGGTCCCCCCCAATCTCCCTACCCCCCCCAACCACTTCCAGACCCCCCCCAAATCCCCCCCAACCATCCCAGATCCTGCCCCAAACCCCCAATTCCTGCCCCAAACCTCCCCCAATTCCCCCCCCCCAATCCTCCCCAAACCCTTTTAAAATCCCCCCCCCTCGACGCCCCCAAAATCCCCCCAACTGCCCTCAAGGCCCCCCAAAATCCCCCCTCACCCCCCCCAAATCCCACAAAACCCCCAACTCCCCCAGAACTCCCCAAATCCTCCCTGAACCCCCCCCAAACCCTCCTCAGTCCCCTGTGAACCCCCAAAATCCTTCCACCCCCCCCAAATCCTCCTTAAATCCCTCCTAATCCCCCTCCCCAAACCCCAAATCCCCCCTAAATTCCCCCGTATCCCCGCCACATCCCCCAAACCCGGCCCATCCCCCCCAAATCCCCCCAGCTCCTCCCAAATCTCCCAGACTCCCTCAATCCCCCCCCAGACCCCCCCCCAAATCCTCTCATCTCCCTCCAAATACCCTTAATCCCCCCCA